>CAJNOI010000007.1:90147-121411 GCA_905250115.1 Adineta steineri | reverse complement strand
CTTATATATTAATTCGACATTTCTGTCCATGCAAACGAATTGGAAAACAAAAACCGAATATATCAACAGATCCTCGTTCAAAACCAAAGATTCAAAGTCAAAAAAATATTAAACGTCACGGTTATTTATGGCATGATGAAATGCTTTTATGAATTATTTTAAAAAACTTACTTTTTTGTTTTTTTTCTCGAGTTACATAAGTCATTGTTAATGGTGATGATATTTTTCCATCGACATTTATTATTGCTTGTCTTGTTATTGTTAATAAACGTATATTAGATTTTAATGATGATTTTATTGTTCTAATTCCTTCTTTTTTTTCTTTTTGATTATCATTATTATTTCCAATTATAGTCCAATAATCAACTGTTATATCATATGGTGAAGTTGATTCATCTATATGAGAAGTTTTTATTAAACTATTTGTAATTTTTGATTGAGGGGATGTTGACATTAGTTGTGTAGGTTCATCATCTGATGAATCTTTTGAATCACGATATGGATTTGCTGATAATGACAAAGATAGAGATTTTGATAGAAGAATATTATCATCAATAGATGACATTTGAGTTTCATTTGATGTTGATGATAATGTACCAAGACGAACATACTAGAAAATGATATTATTTAGATAAGATAAGAAATAAATAAATAATATTTACACAAAAAAATGGTAGAAATGTTGGTGATGAATCTTCATCCGGTCTAAAAGAAAATCAATGTTAATAAAATAAATTTATTCAGAATAATAAATAAAAAAATATCAATAGGATTTTTTACAGTTTATTAATTATTTAATTATGTTAATAAATACTTTACCATGAAAACAATGGTACAAAGAATTCATTCTAGTGTGAAGTAAAAAAACAATGAATGACAACTAATGAAGTTTTTCTTCCCGAGAGAGAGCTCAGTGAGTGGAAGTTTCATCTCTTAACCCACACTTTCGTGTTATCTTTTTAATAATAATAAAAAAACTTACAAGCGTCCTTTACGATTGAGCATAACTTCACCAACAGGTAAGGCAAGTGTACGTTGAGATGTTTTTAAATATCGTGTAATCTTCTGTGATAATTCTCTTATATCTAAATATGTGAATAAAGAAAAAGAAATTAAACAAAATTCTATTGTTTTTTCCTTTTACCAATTAATTCACTTGATAATTCCATTGCACTAAATAAGGATTCATATTGTGAATCTAAACTTCCAAGAAATTTTCCCAAATATGAAAAAGCTATAAAGAGAAATAGATGATAAGAAAAATTTGAATAAAATAATATAAATCTATTTGAATTACTTAATGGAATAAAATAAAAACGAAAATAATTCATATACTCATGTGGTCTTGATGCTAAACATTCGACATAGGATTGAAGAAATGAATTTGCAAATGCATCATCACCAAGTAAGGCAATACGTATGACTGAGATTTGTTTCGATTGACTCGTACTAATCAAAATAAAACAAAGTTGATTCTTTATAAAATCAAAAATAAATATCGAAAAAAAAACCTTTTTTGTATACGTTGAATGAAATTATTCAAAACAACTTTTGCATCGATTAAAGTTGAAAGTGAAATAACTGACAGATTATATTCTTTTAATTTCGATGCAGTAATCTATTAAGAATAGTTTAATTTATTTTAAATCAAGGTATACTACATACATTAGATTGATTAATTCCTGTATAAAGAAATATAACAGTTTCAGGAAGACGATCATTTGTATAAAGTTCATCAAGTTGTTTGACAATACTCTAAATAATTAAAATTAAGATTCGAAATAAAATTGAAAAAAGAAACAAACCGTTGTAGCTGGACGTGATGGTTTTTCTTCTAATATAGGTACTTGTATGGATGGTGGAATATTCATTCGTTCTGTATCTAATCCCAAATCAGATGATTCAGAATCCTTATTAAATAAATAATTATGAAATATCTCTTCTTATTAAAAAAAAACTTACTAATGGACTATCATTACTATCAAATGGATTTGTTGATTTTCTTGGTGTATAAGGATCATCTTCCGACTAATAATAAATAAATGAATATATACATTTATTTTTATTTGTTATATAACTTACAAATTTAAGGACTTGTAAATGTTCAACAGGTGTAAAACCTGGTTTAGGTACAGATTCAATACTCCATTGATCAACTGGTATAGTACTATCACTTATATCAGATGGTGGATCTTCTTCAAAATCTGATTGATGATCAACTATAAATCTATCATGTTGATGAGATAAATTCGTTGGATTTGTTGTTATTGGATTTGTATTTCTATTTGGAGTATTTGTTGATTGATTTGGTTTTCTTTTAAATATTTTTATAATTTTATTTCGTATCATATTTGGATTAAATTTTTGTTGTTTATTTTTTAAATTAAATTCAACATCACTATCTTCTAATTCAGAATTTAATTCTTCTTCTTCAATATATTCATCATCATCATTGAATGATTTATCTATAGATATAATAATAAGAAAAAAAATTAAAATATTCATATTTTTATTTTACCAAAATCTGTTGTACGATGATGCTCATGTCGTTTTGTTGTTAATCCAAATTTTGGACGTGTTGCTGTTGTTGTTGATGTATCGGTTGATTCAGTTGGAATTGTACTTGATAATGATACAATAGATACATATCCAACAGGACGTTTATGAATATCTTCATTTGTTCCAATTGATTGTTCTTCATGCATTGTTGAACGTATATTTTGCTTGACTTTTTCATTTGTATTTGAATATAAATGTAAATCAAGACTTTGCGGGCGTTGAATGACCTATATGAGAACATTTGAAGTTTCTATTGATTTCTTTCATGTTATTATCAATTAAAAACAAGTCAGTCTCTCATGAGACTACTGTCTGACGTTGTAAACAAGAAATGAATGAATTCTTTTTCTAGGAAATCAAATTATGTTATGCTTTTGGAATATCAAAAATCAATGTTCTCAAATCTATCACTTATTTGTTTTTGTTCGGCTGATCAAAGTTTCTTTTTTTTGTTGCATTCATAAAATTTAACTCGAAGTATTTTATATATGAATGAATACATGTTTGCCTAAAGCTGCCGACATCTCATTGAAAGGAAATTGGTTCCATATTTTTCTATTCGTCTACAAATTCGATTAGATGAACAAGTTAATGTAACTTCCGCAAAAAGAATCGATACTTATCAATGAGTATAATAGTATTTGTGCAATTCTCTACTTATATTTGTCAATATTTGTTATTCATAACAAATGATTTCAGAATCAATTTTTTTTGTTCTCTACTAAATAAAATCTCTTATTATTACGATTAATAAATATATATAATAGAAAAATATATCATATTTCCAACTTAAACATACTTGATTAAGATTAATTTCACCACGTGCTAATGTTTTATAACCAATCATTGGTCGATTTTTACGTCGTTGAACATAGATTTGAATCTTATTAATATCTCGTTTAAAATAATGAGGATACTATTAAAGAGAGCAGAATAATAATTTTTTATAAAACAAAAAATTCTAATTACAGTGATTAAATATTGAAGATTTACTGGTGCATCTAATGTTCCATCTTGTTGAAGTGATATTTCACAACAGCGAAACGTTCGTTTATTACTCTAAATAAATATTTTATTTTATTTTTATGTAATTATAAATTTAATATATCTACTTGTATTTTAACAGCAATAACAATTGCATTTGAATCTCCTCCATCAATTGCTCGATTTAATACAACACGAACTATACTAAATTTACAAAGTCTAAATACAAAAAATAATTCAATTATTCAAAAAAAACAACAATAACAAATTGCTCGTTAAATATATACCGTGGTATACAAGTCGAACTATTATCAATTTCTAATTGTGCATAAGCCATTAATGTTGTGGCCATTTTACCAGATGGTAATGTTCGTAAACTTTTTTCTGCCATTTATTTAATATATATTTACAAAAACATAATAATATTTGTTTGTTGTCTTTCTCTATTAAGGATAAAAGAAAAGAAATACATCATAGTAAGAACAGAAGATAAAAAGAAACGCGTCAGATGAATACATGTATATGAAGAGTTAGCGTGAAAGCGCTACAATCAATGGATATTATTATAGTATTCATAGCGTTTTATATTATAATTGGTTGAAGGAGAAAATATATTTTTCGATTTTTTTTTTATATATTTTCGATTTTCGATAAATTTATCAATGGTTGTATGGGGAGATTCGTTTTGGAGTGAAGGGAATCGAGGATTTGAAGTCTTATCAAGTAATGTAAAAAATGGTGCAGTAGCTATAGAAGAATTTCAACGATTTCTTAACGAAAGGTATGTATTCGATATAATATAAATATTAAAACATATTTTCAAATTTTTCGAATTGTAATAAGCTTGTTGTAAATTTTTATTTGTAAAGGATACCAACACGAATAATAACGATAAGAATTAAAAAAATAATTCATTATTCTTGTTTTGATAGCGAAAAATATTAAGAATACAAAATATCGATTGTTATGTAATTGAATTTATTTTTCTTCATATCGAATTCAAGTATAAGTGAAGAAGAAGTATTTCGTTCTTTTACAAACAAGCTTATATATATATATGACATTTAGTGAAATAAAATATTTGTTTTATTTAGTGTGCAATGTGAATCTGCCTATTGTAAAAGTTTAACACGTTTACAATCACAATTACTTAAAACGCAATATGTTGGTACATTTACACCGATATGGAATTTGATAAGAGAACTTATAGAAAAAATGACTGCAACACATAATAGTACAGTTAATATTTATCAAGATTTATTACGTGATGTTCATAATTATCAAGAAGTATATCAAAAAAAATTTAAAACACATATACAAAAAGATAGTGATATTTCACGTTCAACTGAACTTTTCTCACAATTAAATAATGCGTTTAATACAGTTAATAAATCTAAAGAACAATATCATTCCATTGCCTTAGATTATGATCGAACGAAACGTAGTGGAAATCATGCCCTGAATAATACATCAATGTCAACATCACAAGATAATGCGTCTCATAGTTTGACACAATCAGCAATAAACTCTATAACAGCAAGACAAAACGAACGTTTAGAAAAAAAATATCGACAAGCACAAGATGATTATAAATCAACGATTGAGAAATATAATTTACTTAGAAATGATTATGAAAAACGTTTTCAAGATGGTAAAAAAACTGATTTGATCATCTAGAAAAATATATGAATTTTATTTAGCTTGTAATAAATTTCAAGGTTTTGAAATTGAGCATATCGAAAAAATGCTTGCATATTCGTTAAATTATTCTGATATACTTCAACGAAATGGTGAACAAATACGATTAGCACGAAATGAATTTAATGATAGATTAAAATCTTTAACTGGAAGTGATCTTTTAGATACATTTGTTGAACAAAAGAAAACAGGAACAGAACCACCAAGTAATTAAATAAAAACGAGCAAAGAAAGTTTATTTTTGATTAATAAATTTTCTTACACGTATAGGTGCATTGCAATTTGAAGATATTGATAGTCTTAAAACGACAGTGCAATTAACAAGTCCAGATTTATCAAATGGTCAGGATGATTTCAATGCATTTGATCAATTAGATTCAAATGTACCTGCATTTCAAGCTCATTTTTCTGTTCCACCAGCGACTACAAAATATAATGATAATAATCGTGGTATGTAAAATAGATTGTCTCTTTCTGAAAAATCAATTATACCGATTCAGTTCGTCTTCATCATCATTTTTTCCATGGTTTGTATGATAATTATCAATATAAGAATATTAACAATAACGAGGAAAACAATCTATATATATAAATAACAAAACAACTTTTTCTTTTCTCTTATATAACATTCCTATTGCTGCATGTTATGATATAGCATTAATCGGAGGAATTTTAGCTTTATGATATACAAAAGTTAATACAGAAAAAAACTAAATGTTTGTATGTTTTTAGCACTGACACCGACTCCTACTAGTAATCAATCATTATCACCATCTAATAATACAACAACATCTCCTTCAACTAACATAAATACAACAGCAGGAAATATTATGACTTCTAATAATATAGGAAATCGTACGCAAGAAGCAAATAGTAATAATGATCAAACATCTAATCCATTCAATGTGAAAATAAGAAGACCAAAATTTCCAGGTAAATTTTTCAAGATAATAATTAGAATCAATTTTGATTAATAATAGGATTTTTTGGATCTGGTCGTGGAGATAAAAAAGAAAAGAAAACTGACAAGAAATCATCGGTTAATCCTAAATCCCATAAACCTTTTCAAAAAGCACATTCACGTGAAGAATCAACTGGAGATAATTCACAACCTTCGAATTATGATTCTAATGGTTTTATTGTAATGACTGATAAAAATGATGATTCTTCCAAAAATAGATATGTAAATATTCATAGAAATTTATTATCTCTTATTCTTCTTCTTCATTTTTTCATAGTCATCACCAGAAACATATGCTCAATCGAATATAACTAATGATACAAATCATCGACATACACAAAATACAGTTCCATTAGCACGATTATCATCAAGTTCAAGTGATTGGAGTGATAATGATGATGTTCCAATGGTCAATATTAATGTTAAAATCAATCCCAAAACAGAAGCTTCAATTAACGAACATGATGATGCAACATTAGAGACAGCTATGAAACGAATTAATTTAAATATTGGAAATTTAACAACAAGTTCCAGAATATCAATACATGTAAGTTCATATAAACAGATCAACTATATAATAATATCTTACTTTATTTTCTTTAGAAAACTCCAGAAATAAATAAATCAATGTCCACTGACCAAATTAGTAAAAACATATTTTTCCCACCACCTCTTCCACCACGTCCTGCTACGTATGAATAACCATTTCTTTTAATTTTTATTAATGAAATTTTCTCTATATATCCTAGAGCAATACCAAGTACTCAAACAACAACTAATATTGATACATCGAATATGTTTCCACCACAAGGTGAATTTGATCGATCTCCTTCTAGTACAATGAACACGATATTACCTCATCATGATATTTTTTATATCTCTTCACCATCAACAACAGAAAGTATGTTACAATCTTATTAAAAGCATTTTTTTATAATTTTTTTGTTTAGCCAAAAATACAACATCATTATCATCTACTGATGATGATCCAGAAGTGGTTAATTCATTCTTAAATGATGAATTAATCAATAAAATAACTCCATTTCCTGTTTTACAAGTACCTTCTTTACATCAATCCAATGTAAGAATTTATTTCCTATTCAATTTTATCTTTCTATATGACTAAACACATAGAGATTGTATTTATTAGATTAGAATTTCGATAAATCTGTCAACGATACTCTAATAAATAACATAACATTTGAGATAATTAGAAAAATTTCTTCATTGACGATTAAATTATACTAACCAAGTATGTATTTATAAATTTTAATGATAAAAACTATCGTCTAGATTTTCTTTTCACAATCATTAGAAAATTTTATTGAATAAACTAGTTTTTAGGTTGTATTACAAAGAAATTAACTTCAAGAGGCAACTATTAGGCTTGTATAATGCTTCATATCGATCTTTGAAAAAATATACAATCTTAATTATGCACATATTGAGTTCATCATTTCTATTGAAAACGACAAATATTTTATGATTTAAATTTGTACGTCCGAGTTTCTTTTTTTCTTTTGAACAAAAATGTGAAGGTGAGACATGAATATAATATCGTATCATTCTTACCTTGACCTCTCGAAATCCTCATCGTTCATTCATTTACATTATTCTTAAGATACGAATGTGTAAAAAAAAAGGACAAAAAGAAGGTCGAAACAAGGTCGTATAGAGAAGGTTATGTTTTTATCTATAATGCAATAAAATTTTACCGTTCATTCAGAAAAATGTATCTTGTTTTTATGCTAAAAGATTGTATTATTTATATTTATATATCGATATGAATGTTATTTGTTTGCAAAAATCCTCTTTTATTTCTTTTCTTCAGACAAACTAACACTATTACATTTTTATAACTAAAATAAAATATCGAAAAAAAAGAAATCATATATTATCGTTGTTTTGTTTGATTCTTTTAGCAACAAGCATCAGTATCGCCTTCTGTTAGTGAACTAATGGCTCCAATAAGTTTAAATTTTCGAAATAGTCCAATAACTTCCAATGAACAAGGAATGTCTCCAATAACGATTGGTGCTACAGATCAAATTCCACTTGCAATTGCCTTCCAAGAAACAATTAATGTTATGATGTGTGGAAATAATCGAGAAAAGTAATAAATGAAATATTTTCTTCGAATATAAAATTTTCAATAATTGTTATTATTTTGTTTCTTTCAAGTTGGAAAAGTCTAATTGTTGGTGAAATGTTAATTTCATTTCCTAGTTCAATGTTAAACTTATCCATCGATTCATCACGTTTTACAAATGCATTGGAATTTAAATTAAAAAATCTTGAAAAAATCGAAAATATTATTATAAAATCTTCATCAATCACACAGTAAATTATTTTCCTATTGAATTTCATGTATATATATATAAAACTATATAGAAATGAATCAACTTACTCATTTAATATGACTGAATTAAATAATACTCTTCATAATTTACATGAAAAAACTCCTTCATCACGTTTTTTTAATCTTAATGTGCTTAATTATGAAGTTTGTCAAAACTATTTTTCATTTCATATATTTTAATATTGTTTTCAAAGGTAAAAAATTCTGATCTATCACATATTCCAATTGAAATATCATCACAATGGACACGTACATTTGATACAATATCAGTCAAAATTAATTATCGTTTTAATAGTTCACTCTTACCTGAATCAGTTCGAATAAATAACGATACTGTCATTTTTTATACAATTATTGCCGATGGACAACAAATTAAAGAATCATCACCGAATGCTGAATGGTATTTTAAAAACTTGTCTTTTTTCTTCTTATGATGTTAATTTATTACTAATAGGTCTATAAATGAACAGAAATTATGGTGGAAAGTTCCATACGTTAATAATGGAGCAGGAAATTTATCAGCAACTGTAGTAACTGTACAAGCAGAAATTGACGAAAATGATAATGATCAAAACGAACAACCTTTGACAACATCATCGATTATCAATGCATATTTTATTGGTGAAAATGCACTTTTCTCATCTATTGATTTTGATCTTGCTTCTCGTGGTTATCGAGTTTCATTACTCAAAAAGAAAATACTCAGTGGTAAGTCTTTTGTTGTCGCGATGATGAATATGATTTCATACCTATTTGTTTTTCAGGTAAATATCAATCCGAACCAGATCAAAGTGAACCAATAAATTTATTTAAACGTCCAGCATTATCTGTCGATAATTAATCCCAGTGTAATAAAAACTTTTTTCGTTTAGTCTCGCACATGTTATATGGATACATAGTATTAACAAACAGTTTATTTTAATAATTATTTATTTTGTTATTTATAAGTTCTTCTAACACTCTTCTATAGTTATTTATTATTAATATTTATTTATTTTGTCAATAATAATTGTTTTATTTTTCTCTTTCTTCTTTTTTTGCTAATTTGCTCATATCATCTAAGGACTATTTACTTTAATATTGTTTATTTATTTTGATTGATACATATTTCGTTGTGAAAGTCTTTCTTTTTTTCTTCAAAATAATATAAAATAAAAAAAGTTTTTTTCAAAAATCAATACCATTTGCCATTTTTTCTTTTAATAATATAATAGCTTGTAACCAATTTTGACGAAAACGAAATTTAGCTGGCTCATAGATAACTCGCATTGTTTCTAATGCAAACAAAACTTTTACTGGAAGATTCTAATGATATAGAAAAAATAGAAATTTTGACGAAAAATATTTTCAAATTCAATATACTTTTGGTTGGACTTTTGATACATCGATGGTAAAATAAATAGAGATTGTTTGTCGTGGTATTGGTTGTCTTCGTGTTGGTATTGAATAACGTACCTAATCAAAAAAAACGAATTAAGAACTAGATAACAAAAGAAAAATCTTTACTCGATAGATATATAAATCATTGAATTCAAGTGTTTTTTTTTCAATAAAATCAATTGCATATAACCAACAAAGATCATGACCCCCTGGTGCTTTTTTCCATTCCTTTTTAAATAAAATATACAATCTTAATATAAGACAATTAATATTTACTTTTTCAATGTATTCATTGATTTTTTCTACACCAACTTTTTCATTTGTAAATTCTGAAATCTTTGGCCATTGTACAGATGCTTGTCCTGATATTTTAGCTTCATTTTCTAATTCAATAAAACGACCTCGTTCAACATGATTTTCTGTATCATTTGTATCAGTAACATGTGTTAATGATTGTTGTACAAGTAGATCGACAATAGAATGAGCTTCATGTGCAAATGTATCATAATTTTCTGATTGATCCAAAGACTATAATACATAATAAAAGAAATTTCAAATTATTATTTAAATATGTAAATTATTTCAATTACGTGCCACAGGTAAATGACGATCGACAACAGCCATACCAAGCAATACAATTTAAACAATACGTTTTTAAAATCTCGTTTGGCATCATCAATAGAGTAACTATGGAAACAATTTGATAGATTTCGTTATTATATTTTTAATATATTTCAACATATAGTATTAATGATTTTTTAATGTATAAAATCTGTTGTTTTAAAATTTTAAATAAATTTTAATCGATTTATAATTTAATTGGATAAAAATATATCCAATGGAATAATTCAATATTATATGTACATTAAATTCTTATTTATTGTTTATTTATATTCTATTTTAGTTCTTACGTCCTTCATTGACTCGTTTTTTGTTTTGTAAAACTAAAATCGAAAACATCGAAGATTATTTTTTCAAGATATTTATCTAATGTTCTATTAAATATTGTGCAATGTCCAGTAATACGCAACAAACTTTATGGAAAACAGAACATTCTGTACCAGGAAGGTAAAGTTTGTCGTACATTTATTTAAGGTAAAACATTTTTTCTCATTTAAAAGACCTGTTTTTGGTGCACAACATTCACCATTTTCAAAGTAAAAACGTCGATTTCATAAAACACAAAGCTAAATTTTTTTATTTAGAAAAGCATTAGTTACGAATTCCGTAATATCAAAAAAAAAAGAACAAGAAAAATTTAATGAATATTCAATAAATACTGATGATGCCTGGGAAATCGATGATGGTGCAATGTCTTTAAAATTAATCGATAGTGATGATAATGATGATCAATCACAAATATTGAATATTTCAAAACAGGTCTCTTTTTTTGTGCTTATAACATAGAAATAGTAAGATTAACATTCTAATTTTGTTTAGACTGTTGATGAAGTTGCATCAAGAGTTATACAACAACATAAATCGAAAGTTCAATCGAATAAAATTACACTTGATGCATCCGCTGGTAATGAAAATCATGTAATACTTTAGAATGAATTTTGTCAGATTGACATTAGTATAGATCCTTGTTTTTGAAACTATTGAATTTCATGTAGTAGATAAAATTCGATACTTGACTAAAAATACATCTATCTATGTCATATATCTGATATAATTAATAATAGAGTATTTGTTTCCTTCAGTTGTTGAATGTTGTTCTCTTTTATATAAAAACAAAATTTTCTTTTGATACTATCACGCACTCAGACTAGATAAAGAAGTTTTATTCCGGAAGTTTTCTTGCACGAGATACTAAGACAAAACTATTTATCTAATGACCTTGGATTGTAGATTAAATCTATGTAAAACCAGGCCTTCTTCGCATAAATCTCTTTACTAACAATAACAAAAAACTAATGAATATTTTTGTTTTTGTTTGATTCTAGTACGAAGGCCAATTATAACATCGAATCTAAATTCGACTACATGTCCAGGTATTGGCAGACGAATTGGAGATTATCCAAATATAAAACCATTGGTACCAATTCGATATAATAATACAATTAATAATAATTCAAATTCTTCTTCTTCTTCTTCGCCTTCTACTCGATCAAATTTTTTTACAAAACCTGATATTGATATGCAAAAAGAAATTAAATTTAAACAAATTATCGAACAACCCAATGTTGATTTAAGTATTAAAATAGAATCTTAGATAGAGGAGGAAAATAAACAAGATATCAAATTTTAATTTAGATGAACTTCGTAAAGCAAGTTGGAATGGTATTCCAAAACAATATCGTACACAAGCTTGGAAATTACTTTGTGTATATATGATAATTTAATTGATTTTGTTTTTATTTTATTGATCGGTAATTTTAGGGTTATTTATCATCAAAAATTGAACGACGACAAGATACATTAACAAGAAAACGTGAAGAATATTGGTCTTATGTCAGTCAATATTATCATACACGTACTGAAATTGAGCATCAAGATACATTTCGACAGGTATGAATTTATTTTCACTATGAAGAAACTGTTACATTTATTTGTAATGAATAAGTTGCTCAGTAAATTAATAAGATTTCTTAAAGAGAAGTGATGGATAAAAATGCTTGTAATCTCATCATGTTCTTCTTTGTATTATTGATGTCGACTTGTCAATCTCAAGAAAGTAAAGATAAATTTGTGTTAGTGATGATCACACAAACACACACAGCTAAAATCATATGCCCTTGGGTTATGATGACCATTTAGTGCTCGAGATGAATTCTTTGACTAATCAATCATCTTCATATATGCAGAATAAAGCCTAGAATATTCTTGTTTGTATCTACATCTAATCCCTATAAGTGCTATTTTTATCTTCGTATAGGAATCTTTTCAAGTATGATTGAATATGAAGACTTTACTCATTTGGAAGAAAACATACATATATATATATATTGAATTTTTAATTATTTAGATTCATATAGACATTCCACGAATGAATCCTTTAATGCCAATATTTCAACAAACAGTTGTACAAGAATTATTTGAACGTATTTTATTTATCTGGGCTATTCGTCATCCAGCAAGTGGTTATGTTCAAGGTATCAATGATCTTGTTACACCATTTTTTGTTGTTTTTCTTTCGGAATTTATTGAAAATGGTAAATAGAAAAAAAAATTACGTTGTCTTTTTTTCCTGATTAATAAAATATAAATTTTCTTTGTTTGAATTAGATATTGAAATTGAAAATTTTGATATTAGTTCATTACCAGAACAAAATAGAAAAATTGTTGAAGCGGATAGTTATTGGGCAACATCACATTTACTTGAAGGTATTCAAGATAATTATACATTTGCTCAACCTGGTATACAATACAAAGTTCGTACGTTAGAAGAACTTGTTAAACGTATTGATGGTATGTTTGTAGAGGAAAAACAATTCTATTTATTTAATTTGATTTTTATTTAAGAACCATTATATCGTCATCTTAAAGATCAGCATATTGAATTTTTACAATTTGCTTTTCGTTGGATGAATAATTTACTGATGCGAGAATTACCTGTACGATGTACAATTCGTCTTTGGGATACATATCTTGTAAGAAATCTTTTTTTTTTGAAAACATACACAAAGAAATTCATATCTTTATTTTTTAGTCTGAACAAAATGGATTTTCTCAATTTCATTTGTATATATGTGCAGCATTTCTTGTTCGTTTTTCAAAAGATCTTTTACGTGAAAAAGATTTTCAAGTAAGAAATAAATTTATATTTATTGTTAAAATATTTATCAAATTTTATTAGGGTATACTTCTTCTTCTTCAAAATTTACCAACACATTCATGGACAAGTAATGATATAAGTATATTAACAGCTGAAGCGTATCAATTAAAGGTTATGTTTGCAAATGCACCAAAACATTTAACAAGCTAGTGAACAGTTTCTTTTTCTTTCTTATTCTTATTCGAATCTCGTTCGTTTATTATATCTAGGCTATTAAATATGGTTACTAATTCATTTATTCTTTTTAATTCTATTTTTTTAAAAAAGTCTCTCTTGATACGTCACTTTTTCTTTCACAATCATTCAATGAGATTTTCGAAATTATATAACACCTTCTACAACTCCTATCACATGATGAAGATTATTTCTTGTCTGTTTCTTCTTCTTCTTTTTTTGTTATTGTTATAGCATTTATGCAAATACTGGATTAATTGATTGTTAAATGATGATGATTTTTTGTGTAAATACAGTGGGAAAAAAAACAAATACATACATGCGCTTATATTTTATGTTTTCTTTTCTTTTAAATCAATGATTTCTATTATATTTGCATGTTAGAAATAATTAGTTCATATTATAGACCAAACTTTTTCCTCACTTATTTAACAATTATAAGAAAATTTTTAGTATTTAAAAAAAATATATATCAGTCGTATTTTTTGTTATCCTGGTTTGAGGAAAAAAGTAATAATAGAAAGATACTATTTTTTCCCACGAGATGTCAGAAATACGTTTAAAGCACATATAAGAAAGAATAGATAAGAATATTCTCGAGCTAATTGAAAGACACGTCAATTGTTAATACGATATGTATAATAACATATCTATATTTACATAGATTCTCTTAGTTTTTCGTTAAGATTATCCTATGCTTGATTAAACAAATGGAAAAGACCTTATTGTCGAAATCAATAATAGGATATAAATACTTTTTTATTCGCTCGTTCAATTTCTTAGTAACAATAAACTTAATAAAAAACAAAAAAGAATAAGGATAATCATAATCGATTTGCCATCAAAAATTACTTGTTCGTATTTGTCTATGCATGTAAGCATGAAAAGATTATCCTTAACGATGTTGTCAATGATGAGACATAAGTAAAAGAGAGAGAAAAAAAAGGAGAAGGTAAGAAAAAGAGGAAAACCAAGCGATACGTTTGAAAAATGAGCTTGCCGTTCATTTGTCATACTTCCTCTATCGTAGAAAAGAAGAAAAAAATGATCACCTCTCTTCTCTTCCTGCCTAAGAAAAAAAACACGGAGAAGAAGAAGAAGAAAAAAACTAGAAAACCTGTGAATATTCATTAGCTACAAACTATGAAGGAAAAAAAAGGAAAAGATGTGCAAGACTATATTTATTCTTTCCTCTTTTTTTAAACTATTTTTTTAGATAAAAAAAATCTTTTTTTTCATACGACAGTTCATTTCATTGAATTGTAAGTAGAAGAACAAGCAATCTTTTATTTTTGTTCTTTTTTTCTAGATTAATTTGATTATTTATTAGAATATAAAATCAATTAAATATGTCAACAATAGCAAATAAACAAAAATTAGTTGAACAATTACGTGCTGAAGCTAATATTGAACGTGTTAAAGTATCAGTTGTATGTAAAGATTTAATAAAATTTTGTCAAGATCATGAAAGTGCTGATGTTTTGGTTCGTGGTTGGGCTGGTTTTGCAAAAGAAAATCCATTTAAAGAAAAACAAGGTTGTGTTACTTTATGACTAAAATATGCGGTGCTTTTTGTCTATTTAGTCAAGTATATGCTTGGCATTTTAGCACGTTATTTGCAACGTAATTGGTATTGAACAAAACAATTATTGTTTGATTGTTTCTTTTTTTATTGTGTGTGTGTGTGCAATCTCGAATTGATTATATATCAATTTTGCTTCTCTTCGTTTTTTTTTATCATCTCTACATGTTGTGGAATAATAATCTTCGGATTCATTTTTTGCTTTTTTTTTTTGTTTGTTTGCTTATTGTCTTTTGATGTTAAAATTAATAATCTTAACAAGAAGAAAAAAATAATAAGAATGATGATGAATATGACTAGAATAAATTGATTTGATTTGTTTAAGAAGATTTCATTTGTTGTTTTTTACGTTTTAATCGTTCAGCTAATAACACAGATACATCTTTTCGAGTTTTATAATGAAAACGAGTTAAAGGATTCCTTAGTTTCCTAAGAAAAGAAAATGAATATCGATATAAAATTTTGTAAAACAAAATAAATATTTACCATGCTTTATCTTTTGGTACTGCTATGTACGTATCATTAAGATTATGAGCATGTTTTAAATCAACAGGATTAGTTATATAAAGAAAATCCATTCCAAAAACATCAAACATACTCTCAAGTACAATACGTCTTGGTTCCAAATCAGGTGAATCATGAGAAGTCCATTCAATTTCAAGATAATCAATCAATGATAGACTTCGATCAATAACCATTTTTTCTAGAACATCTATTTCAGCACCTTCAATTGTAAATTTCACATGCAGATAATCATCAAGAGAAAAATTGTCTATTAACCATTGAGAAAAATCAATTGAATGAACATATATCGCAGAATCTTTATCAACTCTAGATTTTTGTCCTCGTTCAGTTGCATATCTCACTTTATCATTTTTAATCCAAACAGCAGCATTATAAACTGTTCTATGAACAGATTTAGGTAACGTTTGCCTTGATTTACATACAGGATAATTTATTGGATCAGGTTCAAATGTAATAATATAAAGATTTCCTAAACTTAATGCTTCATTTTTATGAAAATGTAAAAAATGATCAATATCACGACCATCAAAGCATCCAAGATCAATATAAAAAAACCGACGAGTTCTATTTGTTGTTTGTATTGAAGTATTATTACTATTAAGATATGGTTCATAATCAAAATAGTTAGTTTTATGTGAAGGATACATATTATTTTCAAATATATTAATTATTGATAATGATTTATTTGTTTGCATAGTTTCGTTTGTAAGACGAACATAATGCATAAAACATATAGTAAAAATACACGTGAACAAAAGTAAAATTATATCTAATATTAATGATCTTGAAGGAATTGATAATAATAACAACGAAGGTTTTGTTCTTAATAACCTATCGTGATGTTTACGGGCTGGTAGAGAAAAGTCCATTGTTATATCAATTCTATAACATAAGAAAAAAAGAATCGGAACATTTGATGTAAAACAAAAGAAGGAAAATGTTTTTCCCTCTATCGATAATAAATTGACTATCAAATAAGGTAAACAGATAACGTTTTTTATGATATTTTCTTCGATACTCTTAGGTTCTATAAAAATATATTAGTGTAAAAGAAAATCAAAAAGCATGAATATTTTTAATAATGTTTAAATGTACATACACGTGTCAATTATTCTTGATTATAATTTAATTCTCATACTGACTACAATTTTGTTACAATCGATGATATTTATTGAGAAAAATACTAGGATGTTTCTGTCGCGCATTGGTATTGGAGCACGTTTACTCACATTACTTAAAGTACATGTATGACAATGATTTGTCATATCGTAAATGAGTTAGGAAGTAGATAATTTATCCTTGAAACGAATGATATTAACCATAGGAACTTTAATAAAAGAAAAAGAAAACAACTATTTTATTATAGGTATGTCAACAAATTCTAATTGTTATTTTCATCGATCATGAAAACATTCTTTTTCCTCTTCATGTTTTCATTTACTCCTTTTCCTCTTACGCATCATTAACTCTCCTCATATTTCTTCCACCTGTCATCATATTCCAGTTTTTTTTCTCCTCCACGCTCTTGTCTTCATCTCTCCTGATTGAAAGATTATATACATAGTTCATGTCTGTTTTATCTTGTTTTCTTGTCATCTTATTGATTTATTAAAATTTAAACTTCTACTATAATCAAAGATATGTCTGAGATGAAAGCATGAGATTATACAATTTTAATGAAAAGAAATACTTGAAAAGATGCAATTAATCATCTATTGTGAATATTGAATAGGTAAACAAAGTATTGCTTATGATTTCTGCATGAATTAATTCCTATATTAACGAGTCAATGTACATCACTAGTTTAAATTAACTTATATATTGTTCTCATATGTTCATACTTAGAAACTATTCAAATCTTTTTTATAATCTCCGGTTCAGTGAAATTCTAATTTATTATAATAATACAATATTCAAATGATTCTAATATAAAGAGAAAAAAAAATGTCTACATTGAATAAAAAGAAAGACATAAGATTAAGAATATTAAAACAAAGTAATTAAGTTAAATATTTGTATTTTAATTATCATTTTCATTAATATCTTCATCGACTTCCTCTTCTTGAGAATGTTTCATATTGTGTAACCCTTTCTGGTCTTCGTCACTTTCACCATATAGCTCGGAAGTTTCGCCATATTTTTTATTTTTTTTATCGTTCTCGACGACTGATTTTACCTTATCAATGTCTTGATTATTATGTGTAGGCGCAAGTACTTTCTTATTCACGTCCATTAGTGTTATCGGCAGTTGCACTTGACGTTCTTTTACATTTGAGTTATTGATATCATCCTTAACATGATTTGTTGTATTTTTTTCTTTTTTCATATATTGCAAAGGTAATGCGTCAGCTTCATCATCGTTGATTGCGATTGCTGAGGATATAGTATCATTAATAATTGATTCCGTGTTGACAAGAACATGAGCAGCTGTTTAAAACAAAAAAAAAGAACAAAAATAAATGAGAAAATAAAATCAATTACAACGAGTAACGTCATCCATTAGGTCTTGATTCTTGATGAAAAATGATCTTGCTTCTGACTCTAGTACAATAGAAATCATGATGAATGATATAAATCTATATAAAAAATTCGAAAAAAAAAACTATTTCATTTTCTTTTGTTAAATCAAATACATACTTAATATACATGATAGATTAAGTCTCGACGTCAATATAGAACAATGAATTTTTTCATCATTGAACTGCTGGTTTTATATAGTAACTGATAAGACAAATATGTTCATTGACATTTTAGTAGAATTATTTTTATCTTGTGCATTTGTTTTTTTACTGATAGTCATGTCAAAGAATTAAAAAGATAGATCAAAACTTTACTAAAGACATTCTTTGTTTAGTTTATCTATCAAGTACTTTCTATAAATGTTGAAGTACAAAAGAAACTTGATAAATGGAATAGAATAGAAATAAATAAAAATATTTATCTTTTTGTCATCTAGTATATTTAATTAAAAGATCACAAAAAAATCATGAGATCATTACAGAGAAGGAAAAAATGCGAGATTAGTAAAGCTGTTATTAGAGAAAAAAATTGTACATGGCTGGTTAAATTTTTAACGAGATTCGAAATGTGCTGATGATGAACTGCTTGATGATTTAGCTGATTCAACTTGTGTTGTCTTTCCAACTGTTACGGCAGCACCTTGAACATGTGTTTCACCAGAAGCAGCAGCTTTTGTTGTAATAACCTAGAATAAAATGATCGATTAAAAATAGTTTAATCATAAAAAACAATTTTCATACTGTTGTTGTGGTTGATTGAAGACGACGTGAAGCATCTTCTTGACCAAGAGCGGTAACTTGTTCGGTAATTTTTGCTATAATAAAAATAATAAATATAGATCAAATAAATATAAAATTTAATTTAGGATACTTACTGACTTGAGCGTTGCTTTGAGCTTGAGCTTCTTTAAGAACACCCTAGAAATAAATAGAATAATTTATAATAGGCATAAATATATATCTATAGTGAACTTACCATTTTTAATCGGTTAGCTTCTTCGTTAAGATCATCGATACGTTTGCGGGCAGATTCAAGAATAAGTTCTTGTCGAACATTAAGTTCTTTTTCAAGTTGAGCAAGTACGGTGGCTTTTTCACCGTCGAGTTTTGCAACATGTTCTTGAATTTTGCGTTTGAATTCAAGTTCGATTCCTAAAACAATTCGATAATTACAATCGTATAAATTTCAAACAAAAAAACAAGAAACTTACCACTTGTACGTGTATTAGCATCAGCAAGAAGTTGTTGTTGTTGTAATTGTGTTTCAGCAACAACTTTTTTGATTGATTCAGAAACAGCTTCGCTAATTTCTTCAGTACGTCTACGTGAATATTCATCAACTTGGAGATGTGTTGATCCTTAAAATAAAATAAAAATAAATATTTTCTAATTCATTTAATATTCTATTTAAATTTACCAAGACGAGCCATAAGATCAGTAATTTTTTTTGAATTTTCCATGCTAACCTTTGATTGAGTTTCAGTTTCAACAACTGATTGAACATGTACATTTTCAGCTTGAGCTGAATGTACTTTAGCTGAACCAGATGATGATGATGCGGACATTTTATTCATGTTTAATTGATTTGATTGAAATAGAAAGACGATTAGAACGTGTATATGAAGAAATATAATAGGAGAGAGTGAAAAATACGACTATATATACCCCCTATAAACTGGACATCGATAGACCTCGATCTCATTCTTTCTTTATTATGTATGAGGGGCATAGTTCACATTTCTATTGTCGAAAACAAAGTATCATTTAGAATATTCGTCCATACAGACACAAGAACAATGATCAAATCTAGTCTAACTATGCAAAAGATAGACAATGAACATGGACGAACATACGCCGACAACGTGATTGACTAGAAAAATATATGATGTACTTGATTTTCGCACCGTAATTCATGAAGAAAGAAAGGAATATAACGTATTCTATGATATCATGAAATTCTTTTAACGTAATTTTGAACTAGATAGAAAATTTTCATTGGTTTCATCTGCTTATATTGTTTTTATTTATCTGTAAAGTCCAACGTTTTCTTAGATGATTTTTATAATAATTAGAACGATACATAGATAACAAAGGAGAAAAAAAAAGAATATATTATCACCGAAAAAAAAAAGGAAAAATTGCAATGCAAAAGAAAAACAGTTATATTTTACAATAGAAAGAAAAAGAAAATTACATAGGACTTTGTGCTATTTGAACACGACGTGGTAGTTTACGTTGTGGTGTTGTTGTTTCTGATGTTCGTCCAAATTTAACACCACGTCTAGTTACTTTACATTGACGATGTACAACTGATTGAGTACCAAGAATATTTGCAAGTTCATCATAATCAACTTCACCATGATGATCATCTATTATTTGTGTTGTATCATCAACAAAACTATCATCTTCATCATAAATATCATCTTCCATTGTCATATGTGGTAATTGTGAATAAATATCTTCTATTGGTATTGATCGTGGTGGTTGACGTATATTTATTTGTGGACTTTTTATACTTTTTAAATAAATACTTGTCATATCAATATTTGGCATTTGTGTTAAAACTTGACGATCATCAATAAAATGATCATGTTCATTATCATGATCATTTTCAACTTCATCTGATGATACTGTTTGAGAAAGTGTTTCATCAACACTAGCTTCTTGATCAAGAAAATTTGATGCTAATCGTCGATGAAAATGTCGTTCTTGTTGTTCAGTAGAAAGTTCTTGTGCACTTTTAGATTTTTTTCTTTCGACTATATCAGGTGTTACAATTGAAAGACGTCGAACACGTTTCTTTGATGGAACTGGTCGAATTGGTGTTTCAAATTTCTCAGAATCTGTTGTAACATTATTTTTATTTGTTGTTTCAGATATAGAACTAAAATAAAGATTGATGTATTAGAAATTATTTATTTATGGAAAGAGAATATATTGAAAATGAATAACTAAACTATTTGTATCTATTATTGATAGGAGTAATTCTTTAGATTTCATATAGTCATAATTTTATTTTCGATATAAATAAAACTGTACAAGTATAAAAACAAATCATCAATCAATATATTATACTACAAGATAAAAAATATACATATTTCATGAAATATTCGTATATATTACAATTAACTTACGTATCGAGTATTTTCTTATTGGATTCATCACTATTATCGAGATCATTGAAACTAAATTCTAAATCAAATTTTGGTAATGTCACATCAGCTGTTTGAGTATTTTCTTGACGTTGTGTATTAATATCATCGAAACTAAATTCTAAATCAAATTTCGGCAATGTCACATCAGTTGCTTCAATATTTTCTTGACGTTGTGTATTAATATCATCGAAACTAAATTCCAAATCAAATTTTGGTAATGTCACATCAGCTGTTTGAGTATTTTCTTGACGTTGTGTATTAATTGTATTAGTATCATCGAAACTAAATTCTACGTCAAATTTTGGCAATGTAACATCAGCTTTTTGAGTATTTTCTTGCTGCTGTGTATTGACTGTATTAGTATCATCGAAACTAAATTCTAAATCAAATTTCGGTAATGTAATATCAGCTGCTTGAGTATTTTCGTGATGCTGTGTATTAATTCTATTTGTCAGTACTAATACAGGACTTGGATTTGTTATTTGATTTGATGATGATTCCATATGTTGATTAAATGCTTCTAATAATTCATCATCATCCATACCATCATCATCATCATCAAAAAGACTTTTTTGTTGAGATTTAACATCATTTATCTGTAATGTTGGTGATAAATGAGATGTTTGAGATGCTGGAAATAGATCATCCATTGTAATATTAAAATTTCCAGTATTAACATCATCATTATCATATATGGATTCAATATTAGTTGATTCCAACTTTGGACATGTTATATCAAATGTTGAACCAGCTAAACATAAAATAATGAAATCTAGTTTTTCTAAGATAATCAATACTTACTACCAAATAAATCTCCACAATCAATTTCTTCATCTTTTTTATGTACAATCGCTTGAAGATTTAATAATTGATCACATTCGTTGGGTAATTTCGTTAGATCAAGTGGTGAACATATTACCTTTGCTTTAATTTGTTCTTTTAATTTTGAACGATCAAATGGTGATGGCATTTTTGGTCGTTCCGGAATAATTGTTTCAATTGGTGTTGGTTCATCCATTGGCCATGTCTAAAATTATTTTGATCATATAATTTCGAATATTTTTTGAAATATTCAATTTACATTATTTGGAATATCAACAAAAATTCTTTCATTCGTATAATTCTTCATGAAATCTACTAATATTTTCGTTCGAGATGAATGCATTGTTTGACTTTGAATTTCTCGTTGTTCATTTGACCATTTTTCAATAACTGTTTTCATCATTAATTTTAATCGATCTTTCTATAAAACAAAAATTGAATTCAATCCTTTTACGAAAAACTAACCAACTTACAGTAGATATTGATTTTTCATTATTATCATTATCATCATCATCATCATTTAATTGATAATTTCTTACCCAATGATAAAATTCATTATCAGTAAGTAATTTATCTTTACGAAATAATTTCAATAAATTTTCTATATAAAAAAATACATACTGGAATATGATGAAAAAAAACGCAACTTTTCTATTTCTATTAACCTTGTTGTTTAGTTTTATTTATTATTGAATTAAAATCTGTATCGTTTGCTTTAAACTTTTTTTTATTTTGTCTATCCGATATATCAGTATCATCAGTCATTTTAACTGCCATTTCTTGACATTTGGGTTGAATATCGGATGGAACCATTCGAAGATTATTAGGATATAAATTTAGCATACGTGCACCATCAATAATTAATTTAAATATACGTTTTTGTTGCATTTCACCTTCATGATATGTTCGTTCTTCTTTACCTCTAGATTATTAAGACAAATAAATAAATAAATTATTATAATTCAATAAATAAACGAACTCAGTCATAAGAAGAACAATTCGACCTTGTCGAGCACGTCCTGTTCGACCCATACGTTGAACAAGTCGAATTGGTGATTTAAGTGCATCAAAACAAATAATTAAATCAACACTACCAATATCTAAACCTTCTTCACCAATTGATGTTGCTACAAGTACATTATAACCACCAGCACGAAAATCAGTCACAACTTTTTTTTGTAATTTTTGATTGATACCCTCTAAAAACAATAGTTTATTTATAGGGAAATGTGTATATTAAAATATCTAACACATACGTCCAGCACCATGTGATGAAGCTTGTCCAATAAATAACATTGGTTTAACTAATGGTCGATCTTGTTCAAGAAGTTCTGTAATTTCTCTAACACTATCACGTTTTTCACTAAATATAATAACACGTGTTTGATCATCGGCTTTTGTTTTTGTACGTTCAAATGTTTGAAAATGTTCAACAACACATTCACGTAATTTAGCTAATTTTGGATGAGCAACTTGGACACTTGTTACACGTCGTTGTTGTGTACTAACTTGTGATAAATCAAATAGATTTTGTAATTGAGTATAGATTTCATTTAATTCGGTATTATGTTTAAATGTTGCATGTAATAAACCATTTTTTTTATCTTCAGTTAATTTTTTTTTAAAGAAATTATATACAGATTGTAAACCATGTTTTTCTAATTCATCAAGTGCATGAAAGAATGATATGGCAAAGAAAATTGCACCTTTAGCTTCTTGGTATTGTTTATCCTGAATAAAAAAAAACTATATCATATAATCTTTCCATGGAACATATATACATACATTTAAATTCGTTGGCTTATCTTTTGTTACTTTTTTCATTGTTAAAATAAGTGATCCACATGAAATATGTTCAGGATTCTTTTGATAAACAACTCCTAATTTAGCAAGTGTTTCAACTGGTTTTTGGAGTATACTTAAAATACATCGTCGCATATCTTGCATTAATTTATTAGAACTAACAACAATTTTATCAATTATTTTATCAAAACTATATTTTTTAATATCAGGTGAATCATCTGTAAACATTTCAATATGAGATATTTTAAGATTTTGAATAACATTTTGTACAGCCTATTTATAAATGTAATTCAAGAAAATTTTAATTAATGTATTTCTTTTACTTCGACATTATTTCCTGGTGTTGCACTAAGTGCAAGAATACGATAATCTTCACCATTTCTACTTAATTCTTGAACAACCTAATTGAAAAGAAAGTAAAATTTGAAAAAGAATAAAATAGATTATACATACTTGACAATAAGCATGTTGACCAAGTGCTCGATGTGCTTCATCAATAATTAAACAACGAACTTTTGCCCATGGACATGTAGTTTTAACAAGATCATTATTTAATGTTTGTGGTGTTAAGAAAAACACTCTTTTTTCTAACCATAGTCTTTTTCGTTCTTCTGGATTAACTCCACCAGTCATTTCACACATTTCACTCTTTCGAATACCCATTACTTTAGCACAAGCATCCATTTGTTGAGCGACTAATGGTTTAGTTGGAGCAGTAAATATAATTTTACCTGTTGGATACCAACGACAATAATTATACATAACAACAGCTGCTATAAATGTTTTTCCTAGACCAGTTGGTAGAACGACAAGTGTATTTTGAAATAATGCTTCACTAACTATCTTATATTGATAATCACGTTTTTCATAATTTGTTGGATAAATCCAAATAGATCCTGATTGTCGATCAAAATCTGGATATGTATGCATATGTTCATTCACATTTACAGGTGCTGATACTGATCCATGATGTGTTTGTTTAGAATTTTGTTCTGGTTTATAGGTTATTGGCCATTTTGATGTAGATGTAGATGTTGTTGTTGTTGGAGGTGGTTTAGTTGCTGGAACAGAATAAGAAGAAGAAGACGATGAAGAAGGTAAATTATTCTTTTCAAACTGTTCCATAGCAGTTAATAATTCAATATCATCATCATCATCATCGTCGTCAATATGTTGAGATACTGATGGATTTTTAATATTAGTTGTTGATGATTTCGATTTATTAGATGACCAAAATTGTCCAAGAGTAGTTTGATTTTTTGACATTGTTGAACTACTAGTCGTTTTCTTCATCTAAATCAAATAAAGTTTTATTATAAAAAAGGCGCAAAGAATACTTTTTAATTGATATCAATCTGACAATTCGTTTTTTCTTTCTGTTCTGTCTGTTGAATGATAGGCATTCTCTTTTGAACCAATGAATATATTCCTATGAAATATTGTTCACTAATACCCTCTATCTAACTTCTAACAACATTTAATTTGGGTCGGAGTAATTAGCCGAAGCCGAAGAACGAAGAAGACTAATAAATTGATTGGCTGTTCTATTTCATATATCTTATACATTTAAGTGCTATTAATTTTAAAAGATGTCACCATCATGCAACATATTCTAAATGTTTTGAGCGAAAACTAAATAATCATCGGTTTATTAGCTTCTTGATAATTACTAGATTGATGGTATAAAGAACTTAAAAGGAATTATTGATAATATTTGAAAGAATCCAGACTTAAATATTTTAATCGACTATACAAAATTAAATGATACAACATCAATAGTATATAAAAAATACAACGATAACTCGACTTATCAGAGGGAGGAAAAATTGAATACATAGATCTAGTCAAAAGATCCTATGTAAAAGATAAGTCGACTCATCAAAGGGAGAAAAGAATGTATGTACAGATTTAATCAAAAAAAAATTATATAAAGGATAAGTTGAGTTGTCAAAGGAAGAAGAAAATCAAACGTATAGACCTAACTGAAAGATGCTATCTAAAGGATAACTCGACTTATCAAAGAGAGAAAAAACGAATGTATAGATTCAGTCAAAAAAAATTTTGTAAAGGATAAGTCGAGTTATCCACTTGAGATAAGTCGAGTTATCAAAGAAAGAAAAAGTGAATGTATCGTTCTAGTCAAAAGATACTGAAGTTGTTTCAGTCATTATGACTGAGAAAAATGTAAATTATACGATAGAAACCACTTAATTTTGAAAGGCTTTTACATTTAAAATTTTAAGATAGTTATTAATGAATTAAAAATCTTTTTGCTTTTATTTTAAAAGTCATTGGGAAAGTTCTCTTAACTCCGAAATCTTTGTACATTTATCAATATACATATATATATATATATCGATATATATTAGATTATTGCAGGTAAACTACGGATCGACAGCTACAGGTTAAACGAGTTTGCCGCAACAGCCAAGCAGCGCCTTCGATCGGTTCGGCCGTCTATTCCTTCTTCGGCCAATTACTCTGACCCATTTAATTTTTCAATTGACATTCTTATATTTATAAAAAGCTCATAAATTGAAAGGTCTTTGGATAAAACCAATGTAGGGATGTGAGTGCATCTTCTCTTAACTTTATTTCTTATTATTATTATATTTTTTAAAATCATTTTCATTGATTTAATTATTTTTCTATTAATAAAGTGCGCTCGAGCACGTGTTATAACATACATGTAATTACAAAACTGATGTCTATCATCTAAGTAACACGCAGTGATATCATGGGTTAAGTCTAAAGCATATGAAGAGTTTAAAATAGGCTGGATAAGTAAAAGATGTCAAAGTGTTTTTCATAGGTGAGTACATAAGAGGCATTGCACGTAACCCACACCCAATTTGCCATAACGTTGCTCAATGACCATCTCCGATTTGGCTGATATTTTTACAGTAGATAGACCATACTAAGTTAGGAAGAAACCCAAAATTTCAGCTCAAACGAACAAGCCTTTGTTGAGATATAACCGTCACAAGTATCATGAGTAATACCTATTTGGGTCACATTTTTGACCAACTTTATTCAGTAAATTTTTAATATCTTACGAACGATAAAAGATAGAACCGAGATTTTTTACCATAAATACTACTAATGATAGGCTATCGTTTGATACCATTGAAAGTACCTGATAGTCGAATTTTTTTCTTCGGTATTAGGTGGTCATTGGGGTAGGTATCTAGGCCATGTTGGTTGGATCCGCGCTCTAGATCTTATCAGGACTAGTCTCAACTGAAAGAGCACATCAGAATGCATCGAAATATGTGTTCAAAAGTTTGTGAAAATGAGTTTCGTGGGGAAAAGTTTCTTCAACAATATTGTAGTATCTTCCATTAGTTTCTAAGATAAAAAACAATAGGTATATTCAGTATTTTTAATATACCATCATCATGAACTGCCCTGATCAAAAAATGAATATCCTATTCGAAATCAGCCCAAAACAACACATTAAAAAACATATATTTGATGCAAAAAAGAAATTTTGTAAAATTCACCTTTAGTACCCCCCAGTACTTAGTTCTTACAAAAACTGGCTGAGGTCCCCTACAGGTTAACTTTTGTAAAGAAAACTGTTCGATATATATGAGAAAAAATAATCTACAATAATTGCTAAAATTTTCATAGAAGATCAATTAATAATATTCTCATCGAGACTGTCTTTTGAATGGAAAGATTACAATATAATTCTATAATGCTTTATTATCAGTAAGAGAATGCAATAGAAAAATTCTTGTTTACGCTATGTTTCAAAACAATTAACGCTTTAAAAATATCTAAATGACTAATGAATAAAAAAATGCATCATCTGACTCTATACAGAAACATAAGTAAAAAATAATATCATATTCTTGTCTGCGTTTTCCTATTCTAAGTCTTTATATTATTATAATATTCTAGATATCTATTTTAAAGTTCTAATTAAATATTTTATTCAATATTGATCATTATAATTATACTATAGAGTACTTGACAAATGTTCTAACAATGCTCATAAAGTTTGTTTATATTACAATAATACTCGAATCGATTAATTACAAATAAAGGATAGATTGGTAAACAATATCATAATGGTATTGATTGGATAAAAAATTATTTGTTTTATTATAAATTATTCAATTTAAGACTGCTAGCATTATTCTTCTCATCGGTTACTTAAAATAACTTCAATGATGATGATAATATGGATGAAGAATTAAATATATTAATATCTATCTATTTAGATGGTTTAATCATAAATTATGATAATCCAATTTCTTTGAATACAACAATCTATTCTAATGGAGATGAAAATGAGTTAGATCATGATAAACGTTTATTATGTATAGCACTCATTGCGAAACTTTCATCAACATATCGAGATTTAAATTCACCAAAAATAACTCTTTGTCGTCCTCGTGGTTTAATAGATGAATAAATCAATGAATTACATATGTAAAAGAAAACTATCAAGAATTAAAAAAAGGATTTTATATTGAATGTGATTTTCGTAATGATATTGAAGATCCTATATGTCGATAAGTACTTGCAAATAATGTTATTGAAAAATTACCATCATCATTAATTGAGTAAAATTCTAATGAAGAACATCGGCAATTAATTGAAAGGCTTTCACCACATATAAAACAATGGGAAGAAAGAATACATGCACTTTCTCAACAACAAAAAGAAAAGGGAGGAATGATTGTTGTTAATAAATATCAAAATATGATATTTAGTTGAATAATTTATTTTTTTATGTTATTAATTTTGTTTTCTTTTTCCTTTAAAATTTTTCAGATTGAAACTGTTTTATATGAAATAAAAGAAATTATAACATTTTTTTTCATACTTTTTAAATGAACTTTCAAATGTTTATGGTTAGATTATCGTAGTTAAATGAATCGTTATTATTTCTATGAATAATTTTATAGCGATTCATGCGATTTGTTTTGATTAGATATTTAGAGATGTATGCTATTCATGAGTGTTGCTATAATTACAATGTATTGTTCTTGATATCAAACTGTGTATATTAAAATTAACACAGATTTTAGTAATCATATGGATTTATCCTATGTTCATAGAATTGATTATATAAACAAAGTTTATGTGTAAAATGAAGATTATCCGAATAAATACATGATTCATGATTCGTACAAGTTATTTGTATGTATTTTCTATTTAATTATTAGTAAATTAAATATTGTTCTATTTGGATAATATAACACATTTTTCTATTTTATATTGGTTTCAATACAACATAATTGTCATTACAATGAAGAAAAACAAAATGTTTTATCATCAAATACTATTGATACGTCTGAAATATTCAATAACATAGAGATGCTAATGTATTGTAATGATTAATAATTTTACTATTCTTCTTGTGCTCTAAATCATATTATTCTGATCGATCGTGAGCATTAGTAATATTCAATTAATGAACTAAAACGAATTTTTTAAATTAAAAAACATGATAATTGTTTCGTCATTTTCTTTAGATATTTTAGAATAATTTGGATGTAATTATCTATCATTAGTAAAGTCTTGTTGAGAGTGTGGATGTGAGTGTGGGTGAGTGACACATATATCAAAGATCCATATCTACACCATGAAGATATAAAAGATCGATTTGTTTCCTTTTTTCTAAATACGTTGCATGGCTATTTTTTTATTATATCCCTTAAAAAATTCAACGGTAGAATTTTTTCTTGTTCTAATTTTATTAATATTATGCGTTTTTATATTTTTATTTATTTGTTTGTTTTCCTAATCATATAATTTTTTACCGTATGATTTTTCGAAATTTTTTATCTTTTAAATTCTTCTATATTAATTTTTTTAAAATGCATAGCTCGAGTGTTTTTGTATTGATAAACAACTAGTATGTAATCTGATGAAATGAAACGTGATTGCAATTGCCAATCAAAGTTAAAAACAGTAACGTTGGCGACATCTAAAATGATAATAGTGTTAAACTTGGAATTGATACCTACAATATCTTAATTTTTTTTGAATTAAGAGCTAGTTTTATTTATAGATGACACCAACATAGAGGTCTACCATATCAACACACAAATTAATGGCGTTCAGTTACAATGATCTACAAAAGATTTGTGAACGTGATCGTCATCATTTGATTGTTAACCACATTACATGCGCATATGTAGATGTCGCACACGTTCCCTTTTTTACTAGAGTCTTCACCAGACATCCGAACTTACTATTTTCAATCATTTCATATGACTAACACTTTCTGAAAATAGCAGCTTCAGAAACTCAGTTTTATCTCCAAGTGCATCAAGAGATATGCACGATGTCGATGATTGAATGAATCATCATAGTTTGAGCATATACTAAATTCAAAACGCGTTTGAATATTCAACAATGCATTTTTTCCATTATTATATTTTTTTTTACTTCAATAACAACACAATCCATTGCTGAAAAGCAAAAGTTGAGAAGAGCAGTTTGTATCTATTTATCTTCATGATAGATCGATCAGTCTTTTTTTTAAACACCCACACCCTCAAGATTCTAATAAACATGGCATGTTTTTTTGTGTACATGTTTTATTAAAATAAAAAGTTTTGAAAAAAAACAAAAGATTTAAAACTGAAAAAAGTAAGATGAATGCTTGAGTATATATGAAGAGCAAAACGAACTAAAAGATATTAGAAAAGGAAAAACCTAACTACTTTAAATGTTCGATAATGTAATAATGTTGCTTGATTGGAATATTCGAGTTTGGATGTGATGTGCGTCTGTGCCATCCATCCTAAAAAGAAAAATAGTTAGTTAGCTCCGTGTCATAAAGTGCTTCAAATGATAATCTCGAAGAAGATTGTACAAATGACGAGACAAAATATCAGAACATTGTCTCACTTAGTTATCATTAATAAACTATATTGATATAACATACCTGACTTATTTTCCAAGGCTCTGTTCAAATATTCTTCCCATTTCGAGGAAATGAT
>CAJNOI010000007.1:53048-90047 GCA_905250115.1 Adineta steineri | reverse complement strand
ATAACAACATGCAACTATACCGAGCAAATTCACCACATATAAACAATTCACAAGAAGATTCTATTCAAATATTTTCTTCGGCTCCCATAAAAGATCTTGACTTCATTACATGGTGGAAGAACATACAACAAATGAATAATTCATAGCAAGACACTATTCAAATATGTCGTACAGTTCAAAGCCAAAGTTTCCCGTTCACCACATAATGGAAGAAAACACTGCAAATGGGCAGGTCAAACAAATATTCATTTCAGATATTTTATTCAGTTCCAAGGAAAGATTTCGAGTTCATTACATAGTGGAGGAACACACCATATATGAATAATTCATACCAACATTCTATTCAAATCTTTTCTTCAGTTTGCACTACCGATTTCGAGCTCATTACATGCTCGAGAAACACACACCAAATGAGTAATTCACAAGAAGATTACATTCAAATATTTTGTTCAGTTCGAAGCCAAAGTTTCTCGTTCATCACATAGTGAACAAAGACACTACAAATGGGGAGCTCAAACAAAGATTCATTTCACATATTTGGTTCAGTTCGAAGCAAAGATTTCGAGTTCATTACATACTGGAGCAACATACAATAAATGAATAATTTATACCAAGATTCTATTCAAATATTTTGCTCAGTTCAAAATCAAAGATTTCGAATTCATTACATGGTGGAGGAACATACAATAAATGAATAATTTATAGCAAGATTCTATTCAAATATTCTGCTCAGTTCGAAGGAAAACTTTTGACTTTATTACATACGGGAGGAACACATAACAAAAGTATAATTCATACGAAGATTCTATTCAAATAGCTTGTCCAATTCGAAGCAAAGATTTTCAGATCATTACCTAGTGGAGGAACATACCACAAATGAATAAATCATATCAAGATACTGCTCAAATATTTTGTTCAGTTCGTACTGACGATTTCGAGCTTACTACACGGTGAAGGAACACACAACAAATGGAACGCTGAAACAACCAAGAGCACCAAGAGGAAGATTCTAGTCAAATATATTAGCTAGTTCGAAGCAAAGATGTCTAGTTCATTATATGGTCAAGGGGCATAGAACAAGTGGATCGTTCAAACAAAGCTGCATTCCAGGTATTTTGCTCAGTTGAAAGCAAAGATCTCTAGTTCATTACATGGTGGAGGAACACAAAATAAAGAAATAATTCATAACAAGATTCTAGTGAAATATTTTGGCTAGTTCGCAGCAAGGATTTCAAATTGATTACGTGACGGACGACACCCAATAAATGTATGTTTCATATCAACATTGTATTCAGATATTTTCCTCGGCTCGAAGTAAAGAATTTCGGTTGACTACATAGTGGAAGAACGTACAAGTAATGAGCACTTCAAACAAACAGTCATTTCAAATATATTGCTCAATTCGGAGCAAATATTTTGAGTTCAGCATTAGACGAAGATAGACACCAAAAATAAATCGTTCATAGTAATATTAAATTCAAATCTTTTCTTTAGTTCGACGCAAAGATTTCGATCATCTTGCATGGGAGAGGAGCACACGATTGGTGAACAGCTCACACAAACATTCATTTTAGATATTATGCTCAGTTTCAAGCGAACGTTTCAAGTTCATTATATGATGAAAAAACACACAGCAAATGTATAATTCCTAGCAAGATTCTATTCAAATAGTTTGTTCAGTTCGAAGCAAAGATTTAAAGTTCATTACGCAGTGAAGGGACACATAGCAAAAGTATAATTCATAGGAAGATTCAATTCAAATATGTTTTCCAGTTCGCACTAACGGCTTCCAGTTCACTACAAGATGCAGACACACACACGAAATGAAAAATTCATAAGAGAAAGATTCTATTCAAACAGTTTGTTCAATTCGAAGGGAAGATTTCAAGTTCGCTACATTGTGGAGGATCTTACAATAAAGAAATAATTCATAGCAAGATTCTAGTCAAATATTTTGGCTAGTTCGCAGCAAGGATTTCGAGTTTATTACATAGGGGTGGATCACATAACAAAAGTATAATTCATACCAGAAAGATTGTATGGAAATATTTTCGCCAGTTTGCATCAATGATTTCGAGTTCATTATATGATGGAGAAACACACAACAAATGAATAATTCAGAAGAAGATTCTGTTCAAATATTTGATTCAGTTAAAAGCCAAAGTTTCCGGTTTATCACATGGTGAAACAAGACACTACAAAGGAGCAGCTCAAACAAACATTCATTTGAGATATTTGGTTCAGTTCAAAGAGAAGATTTCGAGTTGATTACATGGTGCATGAACACACCATAAATGAATAATTGATATGAAAATTCTATTCAAATCTTTTCTTCAGTTTGGACTAATGATTTCGAGTTCATTACATGATGGGGAAACACACCGGATGAACAATTCAAAAGAGCAGAAAGATTCTATCCAAATAGTTTGTTTAGTTCGAAGCGAAGATTTCCAGTTCATTACATAGTGAAGGAACACACTATAATTGCATAATCCATACCAAAGTTCTATTCAAATATTTTCTTCAGTTTGCAGTAACCATTTCGAATTCATAACATCATGGAAAAACACGCACCAAATAATTAATTCATAAGACGATTCTATTCAAATATTTTGTTCAGCTCGAAGCCAACGATTCTGGTTCTTCGCAGGCTGGAAGAAGACACTACAAATGGGCAGCTCAAACAAACATTCATTTCAGATATTTTGTTCAGTTCCAAGGACAGATTTCGAGTTCATCATATAGTGGACGAACACAACATAAAGGAATAATTCATATAAAGGTTCTATTCAAATATTTTCTTCAGTTTGCACTAACGTTTTTCGAATTCACTGCATGGTGGAGGAACACACAATAAATGAATAATTCATAGGAAGATTCTATTGAAATATTTTGGTCAGTTCGAAGCAAACATGTCTAGTCGATTACATGGTGGAGGAACATTCAACAAATGAACAATTCATACCAAGATTCTATTTAAATATTTTGTTTGGTTCGCACTAACGATTAGGGGTTCACTACACGGTGAAGGAACACACAGCAAATAGAACGCTGAAACAAATATTCAGTTCAGATGCTTTGCTCTGTTCGAATCAAAGATTTCGCGTCCATTATATGGTGGAGGAACTCACAATAAATGAATAATCCATACCAAGAAGATTCTATCAAAATATTTTACTCGCTTCCAAGCAGAGATCTTTAGTCCAATACATGGTGGAGGAACATACAACAAATGGAACGCCCAAACAAACCTGCATTTCAGGTATTTTGGTCAGTTCGAAGCAAAGATTTTGAGTTCATTACATGGTAGAAGCACATAAAATCATTGAATAATTTATATCAAAATTCTAGTCAAATATTTTGGGCAGTTCGCAGCAAGGATCTCAAATTGGTTAACGTGATGGAGGACACGCAATAAATGAATAATTCATAGCAAGATTCTATTCAAATATTTCGCTCGGCTCGAAGTAAAGAATTTCGATTCATCTCATAGTGGAAGAATGTACAACTGATAAGCAGTTCAAACAACCAGTCATTTCGGATATATTATCGAATTCGAAGCAGAGATTTCGGATTTATGACAAGACGAAGATGCACACAACATATAAATCGTTCATAGTAAGATTCTATTTAAAACTTTTCTTTAGTTCGAAGCAAAGATTTCGATTATCTTGCATGTTGGAGGGACACACGATGGATGAACAGGTCAAACAAGCATTCATTTTAGATATTATGGTCAGTTTGAAATGACTACTTCGAGTTCACTACGGTGCGGACAAACACATCATAAATGAATAATTCATAGCAAGATTCTATCCAAATAGTTTGTTCAGTTCTATGCAATGATTTCGAGTTCATTACATGGTGTTGGAACACACGGGTAACGAAAAATTCATAGCAAGAGTTTGTTTATATATTTTGCTCGAAATCAGGGAGAGGTGTGAAATTAGTGGGATCTTTGGAGAGCACATGACAAAGGAGTGTTTATTATGGTACTATTCGAATGCTGGGAGGTATATTATAAGGAGTACGTGTGCTGTGCTTAGTAGGAAAGCCTCGTGAAAAATGAAGGACCCGTACGTTTGTTGATTAAATGACGAAGCCGATAATTTACAGCAGAATGTTCAGCTGTTGCACCCTGAATCATGTAAATTGCTACCATTAACATAATAACGAAGCCACTCATTTTAATAATGTTGTTGTTCATTATAATTGGTTATTGTTCGAAGATATATGATAATAGGGGATGAATATGTTTGTGTGAATTATGAGGATTTGCTTCGGCTTTATATACGCCGATCGTCAAGCAAATAGCAATCAACGAAAAAAAGTTGTTTTTTCGTTGTCGGAGAGAGACAGACAAAGAAAGAGTATCATATCTAGCTTTAGAGAGGGATAAAGATTATTTTTAGCTCATATACAAAGATGCAAAGAGAGGGATTTTTTAGTATATACAGTTGGATAAAGGCGTCGGCATATTATTTTTAACTCGTATACAATGACTCAAAAAGAGGGATTGTTGAGTATGTACAGGTAGATACAGACATACGCAATTTATTTTTTGGCTCGTATACAATGACGCAGAGAGAGAGGATTGTTTAGTATATAGAGTTAGATGAAGACGTAAGCAGATTATTTTTAGTTCGTATACAGTGACTCAAAGAGAGGGAATTATTGAGTATGTACAAGTGATATAGACATATGCAATTTATTTTTTAGTTCGTATATAATGACTCAAAGAGAGTGATTTTTTATATGTACAGGTGTATATAATCATGCGCAATTTATTTTTTAGTTCGTATACAATGACGCATAGAGAGAGATATTTTATATGTACACGTATACGCATTTTATTTTTAGTTCGTATACAGTGATTCAAAGAGAGGGAATTATTGAGTATGTACAGGTGGATATAGACATACGCAATTTATTTTTTAGTTCGTATATAATGACTCAAAGAATGGGATTGTTGAGTATGTATACGTGTATACAGACATACGTAGTTTATTTTTTAATTCGTATACAATAACCCCAAGACAATGATTTTTCAGTATGTACAAGTGGATAAAGACATACGCAGTTTATTTTTTAGCTCGTATATGATGACTCAACAAAAGGTATTTTTGAGTATTTACAAATAGATGCAAACATGCACAGTTTATTTTTTAGTTCGTATATAGTTACTCAAAGAGAGTGACGTTTTTTTCTAGCTAGTGAATTGAACATAAATCTACGAATGTTTATTCATGAAAGAAAACTGAAAAGTAAATAAATAATAACGTAGTTTTTTCTAATAATTTTGCTTGTGATTTATGAAAAATTAACTGAAGATGTTTTAAAAAGATAATCCACAGATATTTATATTTATTCTATAATAGAATATATAAATTAATTTTTATTTTCATTAAATATGAGCATATATTGAAAACATGGATTCTACAAATGTTTTTAATGAGAAAAATAAAGTTTTTAAAGTATTGATAGATATTGACTGTTCGTTGAGATTTGACGAGATATACTATTAAAAAATTAATTTATATATAGTAGAACTGTAGGATTCATTTCAGCTGGTTGATAGACATTAAAACGTGCTTTAAATCGTTTAGTTGCTATATTAATTTCATACGTGGCACCACGAATATAATTGACTGTGATTCTTTCTGAAGAAGGTGCATGAACAAATCCTAAACAGACCTATGAAAATATATATACATATATATGAGAATTACAGATTGCTTTTTTATATTTTATACTTGTTTTTCAAATGTAAAACCATATACTGTAGAAGTAACAAATCCAGAAAATTCACCATTACGATAAATAGGTTCACCACTTAGTATTTCAATAACCATGGATCTGAATCAAGATTATGATCTTCAAGAAGAAATTGAATAAATCGTTTTTATATACCATCTTGTCGTTAGATTCTATTTTTACATAAAATGATATATGATATTGTCGATTTAAATGAAATGATATTGTTTTCTTATCGATATCATGTCTCCAAGATGGGTACATACATTCAATTCGAAGAGTTTGTTGAGCAAAGTATCTAAATTAATATACATGAATAGGAATTTATCAAAATTATCAATATTACTCAGTATTGATTATTCCATAATCTTTACCTTGTTTCATTAACATATCGTAAACACATAAAGCATACTAGAAAAGAAAAATAATCATCAACAAGTATAAAATATATTTTATTTCTGATGGAATAAAAAACATAAAACCATCTTCACCAGTATGTGTTAATCGCATTGCATATATGTGACTAACAAAACTAACATCAATTTTCTAAAATGATTGAATGATATTCTTTTTTAACTGTATTAAATTATCGTGCTTTACCGAATGTACCTTGTTTTGTTAAATCTTCAAAATCTTCTATATTACCAAAAAAAAGAAATTAAAAAACATTTTCTTTTAGTCTTAAAATACTTTTTCCTCCTCCATCTGGTTTAAAACATAGTGGACGTTCAGAACCAAGTACTTCACCATAAGCTGGATGCTTCAACGAATATTGTCTTCCTATTATAAATTAATATAATAAAATCAAAAAAAAAGAAAATATCTAAAATTTTACCTAGTATTTCTCATAAGCGATCTTGAAAAAATCGTTTATTTGTATATCAACAGACCATGTACTGAAATTTGTATTTCTATTATGTATTAATTCAGCTATATAATCTGCAACTCTACCAGCAAGTGCTATACCATGTCCATTAGAACCGAATGCAATGAAATAATTATCAATCTAAAGATTTCTTTATTGTATGAAATATTTCTATTCATTGAATAAATAACTAACTTCAGTCATTTCATTCATTATTAATCGACCATCTAGTGTAAAACTATCAGCGCCAATAATTAATGTTTCACATTCACTTTCAGCTAGAATAGGAAATCGTTTGATAGTATTACTTAATATCCAATCTAGAAAATACATATAAATATATGTTGAATAAAATGATGATAACCTACGAAAATCTTCACAATTATCGGGTAGAAGTGAAAAATGAAATGTATCAAAGATCAATTCATAATATTCTTATCGGCACTATGTCTTTTGAATCGAAATATTACAATGTAATTCTATATTTCGATACGGAATATAAGATGATCTATATGCTTTTGTAAACAAAAGCAAATAATGCTTTATTATCGGTTAATAAATAAAAAAAATGCATCATCTGACTCTATACAGAAACATAAGTAAAAACTAATATCATATTCTATACAAATAGTATTTACACATCATTGCAGAACAGGTATTCTTATATATGATTGTTTCTATTCCAAACCTTTATATTATAATAATATTCTATAGATTTCTATTTTAAAGTTCTAATTAAATGTTTTATTCAATATTGATCATTAGAGTTATACTATAGAGTACTTGACAAATGTTCTAACAATGTTCACAAAGTTTATTTATATTACAATAATACCCGAATCGATTAATTACAAATAAAGGATAGATTAGTAAACAATATCATAATGATATCGATTGGATAAAAAATTATTTATTTTAATATAAACATATTTAATTGAATACTACTAGCGCTATTCTTCTCATTGCTCACTTAAAATAACTTCAATCATAATGATAACAATATGGATGATTTTTATTATAAATTAAGAACATCCAATTTCTTTAAATATAACAATATATTCTAATGGAGATGAAAATGAGTTTGATTGTGATAAACGTTTATTATGTATAGAATTCATTGCAGAACTTCTATCAACATATCGAGATTTAAATTCACCAAAAATAACTCTTTGTCGTCCTCGTGGTTTAACAGACGAACAAATCAATGAATTAAATTCTTTCATATATTCTTGTCTTGAATCTAATATTGATTCTTGTGTACTTTATAAATGTATTGAAGATCTTGTATATCGACAAATACTTTCGAATAATGTTATTGAAAAATTACCATCATCATTAATTAAACAAAATTCTAATGAAAAACATCGAGAATTAATTGAAAGGCTTCCACTACATATAAAACAATAGCGAGAAAGAATACATGTACATTTTCAACAATAACGAATTTAACTAATAAACGATCCTCACATATACCGTGGAAAATAGTTAATGATCAGTATTCATTTCATTTATCTCGAAATGTAAAGCGACGCTTCCTGTAAGCGAAAAGAATGAACTATCTTACAAATTATTCTTTGAGTACAACGGAATAGATGAAAGAGAAATAATAATAACAATAACTGATTACAATTTTTGAACGTGCGTATAAAAGAGATAAATCTAATTTGGTATAATAAACAATGAACCATTCTTTCAATATATTTTTGTTATACAGACGGCGCTACCTTTCGAAAGAAAGGATTAGATTCTTTTTTTTGAGTTGGTCGATTCAAAAGACGAATCATTTTACTATTTGTTTATTTGATTGTAATACAATATCTTTTTAGATTTAGATAATACATAATGTGGTCTCAAACTATCCGTCGTCTTTCAACATCTGCCTTGACTCGTGTCCGTCATCCTAAATTACGTCGTTCTACTCATTATGCTACATTGACTGATAAAGATGTAAGCTTTTTTGAACGACTTCTTTCCAGTGGACGTACAATAACAAATCCTGATGAATGTTTACCTTTTAATATAGATTATATAAAATCATGTCAAGGACAATCTCAACTTGTTCTTCGACCTAAAACTGTTGATGAAGTTCAAGCAATTCTTCGTTATTGTAATGAACATCAATTAGCTGTATGTCCACAAAGTGGAAATACTGGACTTTCAGGTGGATCAGTACCAGTTTTTGATGAAATTATACTTTCATTACGTTTACTTAATTCTATTGGTAATTTTGATGAAAATAGTGGTGTTTTAACGACAGATGCTGGTTGTGTATTAGAAAAATTAGATACTCATGTACGTCAATATGGACATATTATGCCAATAGATTTAGGTGCAAAAGGTTCATGTTTAATTGGTGGTAATGTTGCAACAAATGCTGGTGGATTACGTGTTGTTAGATTTGGTTCACTTCGTTCAGCTGTACTTGGTTTAGAAGTTGTTTTACCTGATGGTAGTTTACTTGATTGTTTAACATCAATACGAAAAGATAATACTGGTATAGATCTTAAACAACCATTTATTGGTTCAGAAGGTATTTTAGGTATAGTAACACGTGTTGCATTAGCATGTCCATCACTCATGTCAGGTGTTGGTCTTGGTTTTTTTGCTTGTTCATCATTTGAACAAATTCTTTCTACAATGCGATTAGCAAGAAAAATTTGTGGTGAAACTTTATCAGCAATCGAATTCTTAGATGAATCAACATATAATTTATCATTAAAATATTTACAACGAACAAATAAACCAATTGAATCAAATAAATTTTATATCTTAATTGAAACAATGAGTTCAACTGATGAACAAGCTAAAGCAACATTAGAAAAATTAGCTACAACAGCACTTGAAAAAGAATTTGTAACAGATGGTACACTTGCACAAGATCTTACACAATATAAAGATATATGGGCTATACGTGAACGTGTTTCAGATGCACTTGTTGCTGATGGTTATGTATTTAAATATGATTTTTCTTTACCAACATCTCGAATGTATAAATTAGTTGAAGAAACAGAAGAACGCATGAAACAATTTTCAAATGTTGGAAATGTTACAGGTTTTGGACATTTAGGTGATCAAAATCTTCATTTAAATGTAACAGTAAAAGATGGTTATTCTGATGATATTAAACAAGCACTTGAACCATGGTTATATGAATGGGTTGCTAAAGAACATGGTTCAGTATCAGCTGAACATGGTTTAGGTTTACATAAATCCAAATATCTTGAATTAAATAAAGGCAAACATTCATTAGAATTAATGAAACAAATGAAACATATGTTTGATCCTAAATGTATTCTTAATCCTTATAAAGTATTACCATATAAAATTGATTAGATGTATTTTTTTCTTTTTCTTTATTTTAATTAAAATTATTTATTAATTGATAGAAACCAATCTGATTTTTATATTTTGTTAATTCTAATAAATTATATACTATGCTATAGTTCTAAATGCAACTATTATACAATAACTTAGTGAATGGATAATCAACAAGGTCACATTTGCTATCGTTCTGTTACAATACAATATAAATTGAATACATATGTGTCAACACTATAAGATACGAACGGCTGGCATGTTTCAACCGAAGAAAAAATAAATAAAAATAGATTTATTGAAATCTTGTCAGTTAATTTGACAATAATATCAATCAACAGTACTTCATATTAAATACAATAATCATAAAGAACGTAAGATAGAATTAAAAAAAAAGACTTGAACAATTTGATAAACTTTCATATAATCATAAATGATTAGATGAAGGTTAGATATATACATATATTGTATGACATTTCCTACTGTATAGTAATATCTACCTGACAGACAAGATTTGAGTTAATGTCATCGAGTTAATATCGATAATCTAAATTTTCTACCATGGTCATGTCATATTCAGTTATAAATTTAAATTCCAAGGTCTACAAAAAGCAATGAATGATTTATTTCAATCAAGAACAAATTTCACATAGCATAGAATATCACAGGGAATATAGAAAATAGTTTTATGCAATAATAGATGCATATGTTTGTTCAATTGATATATCATGTGAACGTGATCGTTTTCCATGATCAATTGAATTTAAAAATGAAGAATGATGATGATGATGTTGTATAAATGGCATAAATAAAAGATAATTATCAGATTTCCATGTTGTTGGTAAAAATGATGAACATGTTGATGTATCATCATGATATTGACGACAAAGTCCAATAGCATGTCGTTCTTTATATAATTCAAGTTCTGAATTAAGTGAATCTGTTGATATTGATGTTGATGATGATGATAGCGGTTGAAAACGTGGTAAAATTGAATAACGATCAAATTCTGTATCATAACAATTTAAATGATTACTATTAACTAATGCTGTTTGTTGATCAATATATATTAAATGATCACATGATTGAAGTTTTCGATTATTATCATTTGATAGTTCGTATATATTTGGACAAGAATGAACAATTCCACCAGCAGTTAAAAAAAATTCATCATCATTCATTTGTTCATCTTCATTATTATAAGTTTCTCGACCAAATATACAAGGAGTTGTTGGTCGAATTAAATAAGAAAAATGAGATGTTGTTGTTGTTGGAGGAGGTGATGATGACGAGGATAATGATGGTTTTTCAATAATTTCCGTATCGTTATTCAACATGTCAGTATGAGTCGAAGAAATAGATGATATTATACTAGTTGATTGACAGTTTGAAATGAACGATGTTGATGAGGAAGAAGACGAAGAAGAGTATATTGGCTTGTTTTGACATGTCTAACAATAACAATGCAGTATATATATTTTTTTTCCTGTTCTATCTCTGTATAAATGTCCACTTGCCCTATCAACATTCTTAACCATGCGAAGTATTATATTATCGTTCTGAATATACAAATCCGAATTGACTAATTCAATTTATGATATTGAATGATTCGAGAAACATTTCTACAAAATATATATATATATATATAAATACAATCTAGTCGATTGCTTTTCTCTCATTCATACTTTTCGAAATACTTACCAAATAAAAAAAAACACGAATGTCTGTATACGTCCTTAGTTAATCTATCTTATTTGCACACTCCTTATATTTCTTTCATAAAATATTATCATGTATAGTGCATCATATGTAAATGCATATGAAAGTAAAGAAGAAGAAAAAATGATTCGAATTTGAACGTGCTCATCTGCTCACACTCTATTTATAATTTTCTTTTTTTTTTCTTTTCAATAGTAGTAAAAGAAACTTAAAGAAAAACGAAGAAATGCGCAGTAATGAGACATTACAAAACGACGATTTACATCTGCTGCATATGAGCAGATAAAGTAGAATGTTATATATAAAAACGAAAAGACGACGAAGAAGAAGAAGAAGAAGAAGAAAAAAAGAATGAATGTATTGAGGTGCTTAAAACTTGACCTCGGATCAAGATAAATGCCGACAATTTTGGTCTTTTCTTCGAAGGCAAACAAAAAAAATTCTAAGATTCTTGACATATATAAAACATACTCGATCAATAGAAGTAAAACTTCTTGGATAAAAAGTCAATTTGACATGATTATATAAATACATATTTCGTCGTGAAATAACAGGAGTTGATATAATAAATGGACTTGGATAAGATGAATTATTAATTAGATATGATGTTGATTGTCGAGAACAGAATGTAAATATATTAAAAAATCTTGAAATTGTTTGAGAAAATCTATTTCCAAAATCAGCTTTTTTATTTTTACTCATAGTTAAATCTAAAGAAAATACCATTAAAGATATATATAGAGAGAGAGGTTATAATAATGTGTTGAAACTAAAACTAAACGAGAAAATAGTCCACTTATTTTTTCTATATTAGACATTTGTCACTTATACGTACGACTGTTATCGACATATTTATCATCTTATTTATGTTGATGATATTCGTTTGGTAGTTTATTATCACCAGTATACAGAACCATTGGAAGTTAGTTAGTTAGAATAGTGTACCAAATATATGACATCATACAGTTTCTGAAATATGTAATTATTCTTTTCCTTTTTTTTTTTATTCTATTAGTGAATATGGAATTGATTATAGACGATAATATGATGATATTAACTAAATCATAACGATTATCGTTTATGTAATAATTATCTAATCGCTTGTATGTTTATAATTGACTGATTTATCTAATGATTTCTATCTTGAAATCTAAAATTTATTATTATGAAATCTATTAAAAATAAATATCTTTTAAAATCAAATCAAAAAATTTAATATTATCAAATCAATATCTTATTTTGACATTAATCTCTTGTCTTTTAGTATAAACATTTATCGATATGATTGAATAGTTCAAATGTTCTTTTCTCAATAAATGACAACTATTGCATGCAAACATAGCTTCTTATTATAATGAATAGGTTCAAACTGAATGGATACGCAGATTAGTACAACTCTTCAGTAGAAGGTCAAACTATATGTATGCATCCATATATATATATGATTGTTAAATGATGAGCGCGGATGAGTTTCTGACAGATAACTTTCGACAATGATGTGACAGGAATAGAATACAGAAAGGACAGACGGCTGCCTCAAGCATTATATTGTATTTAATGGAAAAACAATTGCTGATTAACTTTTTTTTTTCTTCGATTCTTTCTTAATAACATCAACGAGCATATATATGCTCACCGCCCCGAATCATTGCTAAAACATTATACAATTAAAAACGTTGAAATGCGATATCACCAGCACGCATATTTCCATATCAAAGAGCCTATGTATATATATATTTATATGTGTACATTTGCTACGCTATACGGTCATATGCTCATTATTAGTCATCATATGAACAGTCTAGTTGAGTTTAATCATCGAACTTCAATCAACCATGCAAACGCTTTCACTCGTTTTTTTTCTCTATCATTATAACCAAGTGGTGCACAGTCGAAAATCGATTGATCAGTCACGATTGAGTATGGCCTTCAGTTGACAAACATAGATTGTGTCTATGTAGGAGTATATGAGATCCCCTAAAGAAATTGCGAAGAAAGCTTGCTATTCATTAGAGAGATGATTAATCTAGTGAGAGTGTTAATTTTTAGTTTATGTTTCTAAGATGTTCATGTTTTTTCTATAACCTTCGTAGACGAACAAAGAAGAAGATAAATTGAACTGAAATAACTAAGAATATGAGAGAAATAAAGAAAATACGAGAAGAAATAAGAGAAAGGACAGTAATAGCAGCAGTAGTAGTTGTATTGCCGTTGTCTAATCACATTAGAATGGAGAACTCGCACATTATTAATTGACTAGAATAGTAGGGAACCGTAGGACCCCGATGACGCGCTTTCATCAAATTCTATTTCTTTTTCGAAGGACAAAGTTGATCATATCGTATACGATCGAATGAACAGTGACTTTTTCTATTTTTTTTTCTACTTCATATGATGTATGTCATTGCCTTCCTCTATCTCATCTTGTGTCCGTCGAAAGTAATCAAATATCCACTGTGCAGAAAAAAATTTTTACTAATCATTTTGTCACCCCCGAGGCACAACTATTTCAATCGAAATGATGATTGACCCTGTGAAGAACAACTCAGCATACCACGTGAGTCAATTAGTACATTAATTTTTGTAAACTCTTTTTTTTTCTCTCTTTCTCTCCTTATATTTTATATGCATAAGTCTTTCTCTATCAGATTTCAACTAGCAAATGTGCGAAATAATAAAATTCACTTGTTGACAATATCGTACTCGTCTGTTATCAGATCTGATCCATTGATATGACAGGATGTGTACATAGCTGACAAAATCTATGAACATACTGTCAACGTTTGAGCTTAATTTCGACTCATTTAACCTTCCTTTCCGTCACCGCTATCACCGTCATTATATTGTTAAAAATTCAAAAAACTTCTTTTCTTTCATTCCTTCTTTTCTCTTGTTTGTGTTTGTCTGTCTATGTCATTCACATAGTGTTGATTGTTTGCTTTTAAGCTCATATTCTTATCAAATATATTTATTTATTGATTCTGTCTATCAAAACTAAATCGGTTTATTTTGATTTTATTCATAATTTTTTCATATTACACGTCAGCCATATGTCAGTATATGTATTCAAACGAAAAAAACAACACTTGAACAAATTACTATGAATCGATCATCATCATCATAGTTTTACTATAGACAATACTTGCCAATTCATCCATATCGAAGACGCGTCTAATTCAATTGTAGGAGTGTTGTTACCTTTGTTAAGGGCATGCATGCTTGAGTAGCGTAATGATGAGTATGTATTTGTATGTTCGCTCTTTACTCCTCGTCTTATCGATAACGGACCATTTCATGGTTCGAATATTTGCATATATATTGTCAGTAATGATGAATCTTTTGGTATAATATTCGACCTCTTCAAAATGAGATTGATAAGGGTGAGAGAGAGAGAGAGGCAGAGAAAAAAATGGCTTCACCTGTCCAGTACAGAAATCAAAATGAAACCACTTATCATTTTAATGAATTGCATACTAGACCTATTTGAAGATTAGAGCATATACCATCAGCCACTTCGCACCTTTTAGTTTTTCTTTTTCTAACAGGTGTTGATTCTTTTCTTCTCTTCAGTCCTATGTGACCGACACGGGAAGCCGATAATCGTTTTTCTTTTTAGTGATCGATGTTTTAAGTTGAGAGTGTATACACATTCATACATGCATACACATATATATATATATGTATAGGCGCTTGATTGAAGCTCTTAATTCATTTAAAGCTTTTTCTTCTTCTTCTTCTTCTTCTCTCATTGTCATTTATTCATTCATATACATATTTAATTCATGGTACACTAATATTTTTCAATTAAGTGAATAAGAAAAGGAATGAACATTCATTTGATTAGTTGTCTCCCTCTCTCTCTCTCTCATTTTTCTCTCTTGAGATACAAACTATAGACAATATTCGTTATTCATTCAACGTACAAAACAAATAGATGATCTTTCTCATAGTAAGTCATGCAATAGTATTGTTATTGTTGTTCTTCCTCCTTCTCGCTCTTTTATCATTATTACAGTTCTTCTTGTTGACTCGACATGCACATCGGATTTATTACATCATCATCATCATACATTTTTGACTTTTTTTGTTGCTCTTTCTATGTTGTTGAAATGGGCGGAGAGTGTCAAGTAAGATTACACAAGCAACATACGTATGTATTGATGAACTATTCATCTACAATATGATTTTATATACATGTATGCATGCATGTATGTCTATCATCCGGTTTGTTGATGTCTAAGAAGAAGAAGTTGTGATGGGTGACGGCAACTTCTTTTCCTGTCATTTCAATTCTATTAAACCACTTAATGTTGTGGTCATCATCATGGAATGAAGTGACAATCGATTTTTTAGTTTTTTTTGTCTTCTTAACACAGTGGGGGTAACGGTCAATGAACTAGACTGCCGACAGCGATGAGACATGCGCCATGCCTCAATAGTATATTATCAACAGCTCTCAGAATTCGATAAAGATGAGTATATACTTTTAGCCTATCTCTTACTTATTTACTAGCTTACATCATACATGATTGTTTTTTTAAGATCATTATATATATACACATATGAGTATTGATTCTTATCATTCTTTCTTTTTCTATTCCTATTATGCGAATGATTCAGAAAACTCTTACTCGACTGTTATTCTTGTCATTTTACCCACTTGTCTCTCGGCAACTGTACATAGAATAGAATATCAATCAGCTATTGAAAAAGATAATCGACTTTTCCTTTGTTTCTCTTTTGCTCTCATACAATTGAAAAAAAAGAAGAAATTGTAGAACACATGGTAAAGCTCGAGAGAGATAAGTCAGTATAGTCTGTCTTCAACTTTATCGAATATTAATCTTATACTATCGTGAATAAATATGTATATATAATTTTTTTTGTCTTTTTTAGATGTTTGCATTCTTTATTTTATTTCTTCTAATAAATTCACTAAAATCTTGTCCATTAACTGATAATTATTTATCACGTTGTCATTGTGGAATATTAACAAATGGTGATTCATATATAAAATGTGAAGAAAAAACACTTAGTCAAATTCCAACATTTAAACGTTCATTTCCATATGATGAACTTATATTATCAAATAATAATATAACAAGTTTATTACGTACATCATTTGATAATATCAAAACAATCAAACGAATAAATTTAGAAAATAATTCATTAACATTTATTGATAATGATTTATTACGTTTATTAGGAAATTATTTAGAAGAATTAATTCTTACTGGTGATAATCATATAAATTCATTAGAATTTTTAATACGTTATCCATTGAATAACCTTCGTATACTTAAACTTAATCAATTTGATTTAAGTGAAATAAATTTCGAAAAAACTTTTTCCAATATGACCAAACTTGAAATTATTTATTTACGTTCATGTCAAATAAAACAGATACCAAATTTATCAAATATACAAATATTAGATTTAGAAAATAATCATATATCAAATGCAATCAATTTAAAAAACTCGTATATTCATTTAAATTTAGCACAAAATTTTATTTCATCAGTTTCTCTGGAAAATAATTCGCAATTAAAAACATTAAATTTAACGCAAAATCTATTAACATCCTTTAATTTCTCGATGTTAAATGAAAATTTAACAGATTTAAATTTAAATTACAATCGTTTATTATCAATAGATTTAAATAATCTACCGAAAAATTTATTATCATTATCAATCACTAATAATTTATTAAAACAAATTAAATTTTCAAAACAAGATTCATTATCATCGTTAGATTTAAGTTATAATCAATTAAAATCGATTGAAAAAAATTCATTATTTGAAAAATTAAATTATTTAAATTTAGAAAATAATCCTCTGGAATGTAATTGTCATTTAGAATGGTTAAAAAACTTGATTTTATTTCAAAATAAATTCAATGCATCAACATGGACATGTTTATCTCGAAAATCATATACAACATTTCTTTCATCAAATTTTCAATGTTTAACTAAATTATCTCTACCAAAAATTAATCTATTTAATATATCCTATGTTAAAATAGCATCTGACAATGGTCTTTTTATTCAATGGTCAATTATTGATGATTCTAATATACTTAATTCGATACAAATAAGTATTGCTGAACCATTTTATTTGTCACCAAAATTTCATTCAAATCAAACAGAAATATTTTTATCTAATCAAATTCAATTAAATAAAAAATATCATATCTGTCTAATATTATTACATAAATATGCACGTGATAAATATTGTCGAGAGTTTTTCACTGATAAACTTATTATTCTTACGTCAAATGAAATTATACTTGAAAAAACAACAAATCGAAATTCGATGGAATTTAATTATGATATAAATATCTATATGTTATTAATTGGATCATGTATTGGAGGTTTAATAACATTTATATTAATATTTTTATGTTGTTATTTATGTTTTCAAATACATAAATTTAATTTAAAGAAAAAAAAATGAAACTAATCTTTCATATTATTCAAGAAATATTAATTCACATTATCGTCCTTATCATTCACATTCAACAACAACATGTCCATATCATAATGAAAATCTATCAAATTCAACAGATAGTAGTCAAATTGATACATCATTATCAACAACAAATTTAAAACATATTTATCAAACAATTGATAATCAAGATTATACGAGTTTTAAACGAGAAAATCAATTATTTGATTTATGGAATGAATCAATAAGACAGAAAAGATAGTTTTGTTTTTCTTCCTCTTCTTCTTCTTTTTTTATACATCCGGATGAATAGACTCTATATGCTAATTTATATATATAAATATATGTATTCTTTTTTTTCCTTCTTGTACAAATAAAATGGAAATTTGTGCTTGTCGTTATTTGATTCTCAAGAGAATGGATGACATGAATATAGTTGACTAAATCTCTGGAGTAATGAATAATGACATTACCAATGTTGATGTTCATTTATTAGAGAAAAAAAAAGAAAATGTACTGAAAAATGAGAAAATTTAGATAGAAGATATTGAATTATTAATAGTTTCGAAGAATAATTTATTCAATTCCAGTTTTTTTTCACTCATTTCTAAAATGATTAGTAATGATGATATCGTTTCTTTTGTCAATCAATAAACATTAAAATAGAATATTCATACTGTATAATATAACAAAGATTAGTAAAAAATCAGTAGTAATTAGTTACTATCAATAATTAAAATTTGTATCATACAGTAATAAGTACAATGATTTGTTGACTTACATAATCTAGAAGTAAAGATAATGCTCTAACTATTTTACTGATAGCTTTAAAATGTCATATCAATATTGACCTATCTATCATTCTGTATATGATATATCGAATCGTTGCAGATATTACTATAGAAATTCGATTATAAAGTACTGATATTCAATAGTTTATAACAATTCATTGATCTCGATAAAAATATACTAGTAATGTTTTTAGTGTGAATGATATATATATATATTAAAATAAGAATTATAAATTTAGTATTAACAATATCACTGGTTGATGCAAAGAATCATTATATTTTGTTTTCAAAAAAAAAACGAACAAACGATCTCAGGGGCCAAATAATTCTATATACGACAGTTTTTAGCAGTCAATATTTCAATTAACAATAATTTGGCTCGAAGGTGGTCCGTTTTTAACAGACAACAGAAAGAAAGTAGATTAGAGTATCAGACTAGCTGATTACGTCCATATATATATATCTAACTATCTTAGATGCGCTCTACTAAATATATTATTCACAGTAGTAAATGCAGATATATTCTACTCTTAAAACCACTGAATGACGTTATGAAAAGGAATTTCCATTACTAATCGATAGATCGCTCGCATATCTCACTTGGATTCGCATTCTTTTCAAATTAATATTAATGGTATTTCTCAACACATCATCACTTTTCGACTTGATTATGTGAAACTTTGTGAAGTTGTATCGTATCGATTGAGATTATTTTTCGAAATCATTTCAGATAAGAGAAAGAAACCATATTCATTATAGCACTCATTTGTTTATATTTGTAATAAATATAAGTTCAATTTTTAGTTTTAATGAGAAGAGATTTGAAAATAACTATTCTATCTCGACAGCCTAAGACTCGGAATGAAAGTGAAACTAGGTTTATTGATAACACTATCTTGTAATGGTTGGTTCCAAACTTGTTACAGATTTTTTTCTAAGACTGCAAAAAATTTGAGAATATTGCTTAGATTTCATGTAGCAGCAAAATGCAGTGTTTTTGCTTATTGTTAACAAGACACTGTTCTGGTAGAAGTAATAGTTGACAAATGTAGTGTTAAACACTTCTAAATCCTATTTAATTATTAGTTATCAGCAAACAACCGAAGTTATTGAAAGAGAAAGAAGCTATATGAGGTTTCAAATTGGAAAATTTATATCGTTCGATTCGACTAAGAACAAATTGGTCTTCTTTCAATTATAGAAGAAATGCAGTCCAATCTGATGTTAAAACAATATTACTTAGTTAGACATAAAAAAATAACATAACTAAATGCGATACTGCTTTTAACCGTAAACAAAACTATTTTGAAAAAAGAGTTTTCATTCTTATAACACAGTTCCATAGTGTACCTTTTATTCTGTCGATACATTCATAGTGATTCCTCTACAAAATGATGAAGACCTCTACCAAACTAGAACAATCATATATGGTTCAGCAGTACTCCATACAGAATCTTTCTAAGTTCAGTACTATCAAGTAGAAACTTTTGTTCCCCAAAATTATTCGACACTATTCATTTTACGGGTCAGCAATATCGGAGAGCAAATTTTATAGTTCACTATCACCGGACAGAATCCTGCTTCAGCATCATTCAGAAGAGCTTCTTAGGGTTTTACTATTTTCAAAAGGAATCTTTTGAAACTCAAAACCACCAAGGAACGATTTTTCAGAAGTATGCTATTACTCTACAAAGCCTTTTATGATTCATTCTAATTGAAAACAATTCTCTCGAATTTCACTGTTCTTTTATACAACCATAGTCTACTTTTGCACATACTACAGAGTGGCAAAATATTTCTAAAAAACCATGTTCAGCTTTTTTAAGAAATCAACCCCTTAGCACATAGTGCGAAACCTAAGCAAAATTTAATATCAGAAAACACATTAACTTTAAAAATTAGCACTTTTATTTATTGTTTTTCGAAATATTACAACACAATAAAAATCCACGCAACATCATCATCACCATTCACTATCTGTTCGTCATTGGAACATATCTAATACTTTGGTTCACGAACACGACTGTCCTCGCTCCTGTTGCGTTTCAGAAACTCAGAAATTATATGTTTAGCATCAGCTCCAATTCGATTGTCTCGAAGATTTAGTGTGGTGAGTGTCTACATGGAAAAGTGCAAGTAAAGACATGGTATAGATAAAGAGAGAAAGACGGGTACTGTGTTGTGTCGTAGTCCATCAGCCAAATGCTCTGCTCCAACATCACCGATTTGGTTGCCACAGAGATGTAATGTGGTGAGTGTCTAGATGACACCGTGTATGTAAAGACATGATATAGATAAATACGGAAAGACAGTTACTGCGTTGTGTTGTAATGCATCACCCAAATGTTGTGCTCCAATATCTCCGGTTTGGTTGTAATTGAGATGTAGTGTGGTGAGTGTCTAAATGAAAATGTGTATGTAAAGACATGATATAAATAAATAGGGAAAGACTGTTACTGCGTTGTGTTGTAATGCATCAGCCAAATATTGTGCTCCAACATGTCTGATTCTATTGCTCGAGAGAGTTAGTGTGGTGAGTGTCTAGATGAAAAAGTGTAAATAAAAACATGGTTTAGATAGAGAGAGAAAGACTGTTACTGTGTTGTATTGTAATGCATCTGCCAAATGTTGTGCTCCAACATCTCCGATTTGGTTGCCATAGAGATTTAGTGTGGTGAGTGTCTAAATGAAAAAGTGTAAGTAAAAACATGGTATAGATGAAGGAACAGGATAGTTGGCTGTTGTTATGTAGGTTTAGATGAATGTAATAAGTGTTTGGTAGGACTCCATTGAAGAGCACATACATAGGAGTCTTAATACTTCTTTGAGTTTAGATTCTGTGAAAGGATCGAGATTGTTGAGTGAAAAGCCGAGTTAAAAGGAAGTTAAAAATATTTGTATATGGGTAGAATTTTTTAGGTATCAGTTGCTTTAATTCTTAAATTGTTTTGAGAAATATGGAAAAAGCCCTAAGTTACAAATAATAGTGTATTAATTGCTGGTGTGCAAAAGAATTTGAAGTCTTGCATCGCTTGTTAGTATTGTGTAGATATTGGAAAAATATGGCTTCATAGTAGTGGTTTGTGGATGAGGGTCGCTCATGTTCATGAACGAGACCAGAGATACGTTTTGCATTAGAACATCGTTTGAGTCGTCTGATTTGGCTAAATTAATGGAGATGGCTCGTTTTGGTAAGAATATTCACTGATTGTGATAGATGCTTCCGATGATACCACAGGGTTATGTGTATAAAACAATATTGATTGATAAAAATGGAAGAGTTAAAGAACGTATTGGATAATGTCAGATTCATAATGAATGAAAGGCGAATACATGCTAAAACGTCTAATTATAAATATCTCTTATGAAGTGCACTCATGGTTTTATTTTGGCAATGAAGTGCTCTTGAAATTTCGTTCTTGGGAAAAATTCCTTTAGGTGAAATGCGTTTCGGGGCAGCGTTTTAAAAAGAAATTTACTTTGGAAGTAGCGTTCCTTGAAGAAATGTTCCACTTTGCTGGTATAAATGTAAGTAATGTGATTGGATGAGAGTGTGAGTGTTGTTGTGAGTGAATCTGCTCTCCATCCATATTCGCCGTTACGTATAGTCGGAGTCACGCATGCTCTCAGAGGAGCATTTGTCGGAAACATGTAGATGAATTTCTGAGACGTTATTTATAACAATGTATAAACTAGCTAGTTTATACATTGTTGATTTCTTACAAAACGTTATTTTTATTATTGAAATAGTAATAAAAAAAGTGTTTTGATGCGACTGAAACGAAAAAAAACTATTTCTTTCTAATTAGCTGGGCATTGTATTTAAAAGAGTTTAATAAGTGATAAATTAGTTTAAGTAACAAACAGTTTATTCATATGTATTTTATTGAAACGATTCTATTTGTATAGAGATTTTAGGATAAAAAAATAATTTATGAGTCATCAGACAAAAACTAGACTGTTATGATGGATAAACGTTTACCTGATATCGATGATAGGTATTTAAGATCATGTTAAACCTTTGACATATATTGGTCATTAAGCATAGCATTGTGAGATCGGACTGATGATCCAGAATTCGATAGACAATTTCTACCGGTAACGTGTGGAAGTTCACGACAGTTTGATTTGTCATTGCAGAGTCCTGATAAAATGCGTGCTGTGTAACGCTATATGCTGGTGATATGATATGTTTGTATATTTTCTTCCTACCTGAATGAATATATATTCGTCATGCATCATATATTTCACATGATGTCGCAATTACTTGTAGAAAGGAAAAACCCCCAAAAAATGACAGAAGCGACATAGGAACTGTACGTAATGATAGACCTCCACGAGGCAATTTGTGGCAATTGCCCCTCTCAAAAAAATTTTGAATCAAATATTTACTCGTTTATTTATTGACTTCTGTCAGCGAATCAAAATATATACAATTAGTAGAAGTATCTGTTTATCAACGACACCTGATAGCGAATCATTAATATTCGTTCAGAAAGAATTCAAATAATAGTCACTAACATCTCTCATTTGGAAAAATTCTTTCGATTCTTTTGCCACATATTCATGTGTACACGTCGTTTCCTACTCTAATATATCCAGGTACATTTATTTTTTCTTCTTTTTTTCTATTAATTAGGTATTATTCCTCTCCCATTCAATAATAAGTTGTTTCCTTTCTACACATTGACGTATATAGGGTAACACAATATTTCTCTTTCGTAGTACGTACCAAACCATTAACTATCTTATATTTGACAATATTCTCTATTTGTTCAACAATCTCATACATTAGAAATGCTTTGCATCCAATGATAATGAACTATTATTAAAATAAAGATCATACACGTGGACGCATCAGTTGTTCAGTACAGTAGAATTACAAGTTGATAACATTGCAACATTAGATTTCGATGCATACATGTCTTTGGTATGTCTATCATCAAATAGTATGTCTAAACATATATCGGCTTGTCCAAGCGTAACGCTGTTACGTTTTTGACACATTCTTGTTCAATTATCTCGGAAAGTGTAATAGGTAGAACGTTCGTTCAAACGCCATTCGATGCAGCTTATCGAACTCTACTTATTCTATAAAAACGATATTTTTTTGTTGAAGCCTCGGATATCTGTAAGGGTTACATTGTCGCGTAACACTGTTACATAAAAAGACCCTTATTCTTCAGTACCACCAAGAAAACTCTAATTTCTTGCGATATATTTTGTTCAAAAGAAATGCTCTTAGAACTAAGTCTGTAGAGCTTTAAACGAGCTTTCTAAAACCAAAAAAAATTTCCTTTTAGCTATTTTTGTTTGTGTGAAAAATGCAAAAAACAAACGTAACGCTGTTACGTTTTTCGTAACGCTGTTACACACTTTTTTGTGAGCCATTTTTGAGGTAGTTAATATCGTCCGAATGATTTGAATTTTTTAACGGTTACTCATTACTGTGTAGATAAACGTGTACTAAAGAATCAGATTAATTCATCCACGAGGGAGCTCAAAAACTGGACCGGAAGTTGGGGAGGGTATTGGAGGTTAAAAATTGTTACCAGCTATTAAAATCAAAACTAAATAGGCCATTTTGTAGAGAATCCAATTCTGCATTGAATGATATGTCTGTCGCAAATTTTTGGAAAACTTTTTTGGGTAGAAAACTCGAAATACGATTTTTCAAAAGTTTAAAACCCAGTTTTTGATAATAAAATCTGAATTTTTTATAAAATAAATCTCAGATTCGTAATCAGCGTTAAAAACTGCGTCTAGTAGCTTGTTCAAATCTGTTCAACTCGAAAAAAAAAATTTTAAAAACTTGATCGGCGAAGTGTCGCGTTACGTGGACAAGCCGATATACGATATTTTACAAAAAGTATATAACTGTATAAATGAGTGTAGTAGAAAAGTATTTTAACCAATGATAATTTTATGCTTAATATCATAGTACTTGATACAGTAAATCTATGTAATCTTAGCTGAATTCTTGAATTAGAAACTTATTTTTATTGGTTTTATAATAATGAATAATCATTTCAAAAACAACTATGATTATAAATAAACAAATCAATTAATGTTTATTCAAAAATTTGTTCAATTTTTTCAAAAGACCAATACAATGACATGACTGGTATAATAAATAAGAAAAAAAAACGTTTTATTTACTAATAACTACGAAAGACTTTTGTATTTTATACAAAAAAAATTCTTTTTTATAGTTTATAACTATAAATATTCGAGAATGCTATTTCAATTGTTATTATATTTGAATTATTGAAGTTGATCACAATTTGCAATTTTAACTTCTCGTGATACATCACCATTTTCCGATCCACTCAAATCAAGATCTTTAAGTATATGAAAACCTTGTAAAACTTGTCCAAATACCACATGTTTATTATCTAAATGTGGACATGGAACAAATGTAATAAAAAATTGACTTCCATTTGTATTTGGACCACTATTTGCCATTGATAAAAGACCAGCACGATCATGTAGATATGGAAAACCTTCATCTTCAAATTTTTCACCATATATTGAATAACCACCTGTACCATTTGACTTTTCAAAATCACCACCTTGTGCCATAAAACCTGGTATAATACGATGAAAATATGATAAACGAAAACCAAAACCATGTTCATTTAAACATAATGATAAGAAATTTTGTGCTGTACGTGGTAAAACATGACGAAAAAGTTCCATAATAAGACGACCACGTGGATCACCATCAATTTCAATATCAAAATACACAACTGGATTAGCTTCATGTTTCATAGGTATCTGAGGACCACCTCCATTTCTACAGTATAATAAAAATAAAATAGTTTTATGTCATAAAGTTTTTTCTATACATACAATTTGCTTTCAGAAAGAGTAGTAGCCAATTGTTGTTGTTGATGATATGTATTACCAATGTGCTCATTTAAACCCATAGGAGGTGTTTGTTGGACATCAACATCATCATTTAATTCATTTTTTCTATAAATTTAAAAATAAAATAAAATAGATTTATTATAAAAAATGGAAGTATTGAATCTACCGTTCATCAATTAGTTTTTCAGTATCATTATGTTTAGAACTATCACCATGACTATGTTTTGAAGATCGTTTTTTATGTTTTTTCTTATGTTTTTTTTCTTCAGCTCCATCCGTATTTGTTTGTGAAACATTCGTAAACATAGATGAATTTAATTCGTTTGGCATAGTATTACCTAAAAAAGAAAGTATATCATATCTTTGAAATAGAAACTAGTAAATATCGTCATTTAGTACCTCCACTCATGGATTGTTGAGTTGGTAATGGTTCATTTGTTGTTTGTTGTCCATCGAGACTTTGATAAACATAAGTTGGTTGACCAGTTGTTGGTATAGCAACATAATCAGTAATTGGACGAACAAATTTCTTATAATAATCATCAATCATAGAATTATTATACTGGCGTACAAAAGGAGATCCACGTTGATATGCAGCACTGACTTCATCTGGTGATGACCATTTGACATTGGTATCATCAAATGTTTGTGGAACATAACCTTCCGCATCATTTGGCATTTGTTGTTGTTGTGAATATTGAAGTGTTTCAAAATCGACATTTTGCTGTTGTTGTTGTGGTTGCTGTTGTTGTTGTTGTGGTTGTTGCTGTTGTTGTTGTGGTTGTTGCTGTTGTTGTTGATCTTGATATGGTTGAGCACGATTTAGAGAAAGGCCAGCTAAATTTTGTGTTAATAAATTTTCATTAAATTGTGATGGAAGGTTATAAATTGGATTTGAAAACATAGTTGACCGTTGAAAGTTTACTCTTATGAATAATAATGAATCGTCGTCTTTCTTTGTTAAATGATGTTGGAAGAATAGGAGTAAAACATATTTGGTGAAACGGATGAGTGATATGGTCCAGTGAACAAGCGAACATCGATAGACATCGACTGACTTTTGTCCGTGTTCACTAAATAAGAAAAGAAAGGAAAAAAAAAAGAACGAACAAACGGACGAACGAAAAAAATTATCAACAACGATCAACTGTCATATGGATGAACAGTGACTATCGATCATGTCTTTCAATATATATAAATATATACTAAAGTAAAATGCTTACGTATTTATGCAATCCAATCATCCGAATGAGTAGTCAAGTGTATTATAAATCATCTAGACAAAAAAAAAGACGAGTTTGTTGCTTGTTTTTTAAATATAATATTACGACTAAAAGTAAAAAATTGAAATCTTTTCGATCTTGTTGAATTTCCTATTTAATATTTATGATTCTACATAACAGAATGATTTCATATAAAATATACTAAAGTTCATTTTTTTGTCTACTTGAAAATAAAATAAATAGTTATGATTTAAAAAAAAATACATTACGCTTCTATCGCAATGCATTTGTCAACAAAAGGTGAATGTTAGAATATAAAACATTTAAAGAAATTTTAATGTATATACAAGTAAATGGCAACGTGGCAGTTTAATATTTGGTGTGTTTATTCTTTTTATATTAAACTAGCTAAGAAGAATCTTAATTTTTTCGATTTCTTTTAATATATAGTCGACGTCGACCTCGTTCTGCTCGATACTATCAAGTATTTGGTCGAGAACCTGAATATCCATGTTCAGTATATTTTTTCCAATTTCTTCTTAGTGGATTTAAATGTATATTTTTTTATGGTTTACTTTTTTTACTTATTAAATGGTATATATGGCCAACACTTATACCAAATCTTATGAAATATGAACGAGTTCAAAAGACATTTAATCATTCATCATCTCTTATTAATCGTTTAAAATCAAATAGAAAACTATCATTTGAATGATATTTAATTCATATTTAAAATGCAATAAATGAAGAAAAATAGAATAATTTGTTATTATAATGAAGTTTTAATACATATACTCTATTTTTCATGTATATGATAAATAAAAATATACTTTCAAAAATTCTATAATTTTTTGAAATGAAAACAAATGAATTAGTTTGATAAAGTTCATCGTAGTACAACTTTATAACATTCAAAATTTATTGTAATTAAACACACAGAACATTTTTATAACATTATCTGACAATTAAGAAAAACATGTTTAATAACATTCATGAAAAAAAAAAGAATTCGATGCATGAATATGAAATAAAAAATACAAGAAAAAAAAACTAACATACATACATACATACATACACGAAAAAATGGACGAGAGACAAGGACATAACATTCAAAAAAAAACACACACATGCATATGTAGACAATTTTTCAACAAGGACATATTGAATACAATTTTTATTTTAAATTTCTTATATTTTATACTTTTTTTTTTATTTTTTTTGTTCTATTCTACTTTTTTTTTATTTTTATATGGCACACATTTGAAACGTTAATATACAACAACTACAATGTACATTCCTCATTTTTTGCTTTTTCGATGTTTAATAGCTAACAAATATGATCTGTGCAGGTCGCCTCGGTGAGCGCCGAACTGTAATGGAGGGCCTCGCCTGCGTTCTTTCGACCGCACACTGTCTAGCGCGCCGTCAACTCTGTACAATCATCTCCTAATTCGGAGTGTGTCGCTGCTCACACCTCGCCGCCATTATCTCCTGTACTAAATAATAAGCTTGGCTCATCGCATAAAGACGAACACTGTTCGTTTCACTGTTGCGAGTTTCGTCCAGTCCCTCCATCTTACAAACTTCGTTTTGTTTTCTTCTAACTTTTAGCATTCAACATTTTCATACGCAATTTTAAAGGCATCATATCACCTCGAGGTTCATGTGATTGTTGTGTATGGTTATTAATTGTTTGAATTTGTTGGGAAACACATGTTGATGATTGTTGTAATGGCGGCATTGAAAAAGAATTATTTGATGATGTAGAAAAATAATTCATTAATGTTTTTAATTGATTCAATGAATTGATATTATCTTGTTGTTGTTGTTGTTCTTGTTGTTGCTGGTGATGATGATGGTGATGATGATGGAAATTTTCACCTTGCATTTGTTGTTGATTATTACTATGATAATCAATTGTAGCACGAGGAGGATTTGGTTTACGTAATAAACCATTAATAACTGATTGACAAACTGATTGAAGTGCTGTTTGTTGTTCAGTGGGTGCTGGTGGAGGTGGTGGTGGTTTATTTAATGAAAGTAATGCCATTGCTGCTTCATCCCATTTTTTTTGTTGTTCATCATCTTGTTGTATTTGATTAAAATTTCTTTTCAATGTTGATAGATTTGGTTTAGTATCAGTTGGTGAAGCAATTGTTAATAAACGTGAGGATGTTATAGCTTCAGGTTGTTTTGTTTTAAGAATTTGATTAGCAAGAATTTGTAATAAAGATTCATTTGGTGGTGATGGTGATGGTGTTAATGGTGGTGGACTTTTATTTGAAATTGTTGTTAATAAATTTCCTGTTTTAACTTCTGTTCGACTTAAATCAACTGCACCATTTCCATTATTACTTCCAAGTAATTGATTATAAAGTAATGGATGTTGAACACGTGTATGTAAAGGATTATCATCAAATGTTGTTGATTCTACTTCATCGTCATCGTGAGTTTCAGATGATGAAAAATGTTTTGGTCTTGTTGATTGTGATGAATAATCATCATCATCACTTGTACCTGTACGATGACTAAGCATTGTTGATGCTAATGTTGCTGGTTTCAAACAGATATGACCAAGACGTTGTTCTTCTTCGAATAAACTTTCCATTTCTGTTTCTTTCATATTTAAACGTGATAACATTAAATGAAGTTTTGCTTTTAGCGCATCATTTTCATTTGATAATTCTACAACTTTTGTTTCTATTGAATAAAAGAAAAAAAAAGATTAGAAATTATTTCGAAATTCAATGATGTAAAAATCAATTTTACCTAAAACAATATCATTGAAACGTCGTTTTTCACGTGAACGTTTAGCAGCTAAGTTATTTTTACGTCTTCTTTCCCAATAATGATCATCTTTCATTTCATTTGGAATAAAATCACGACGTTTTCGTGCAGGTATAACATCTTTCCGTAATAATAATTGAGTTAAAAATTCTTTATCAACACATTGTGGTCCAGCTGTTGTAACAACTTTAACAACTTCACGATCACTAGTTGAACTTGAACGAGAATTTGTTGCAGATATTAATGGTATTTGAGAAGGAGGTTCATTTGGCAGTGGCATTGTTTTTCTACAAAAAATATGTATATGTTAAATTATTTCTATAAACATGAAAAGAACATACTTGATACGTTTTATTTGAGATTCTAATGTTAAATCAGATGGAGATGATGATGATGGCGATGATATTTGTTGCTGAGTAAGTGCATAAAGCATAGTTAACTGTGATTGTAAATCATTAGCAAGTAAATGAGGTGAACGTACAAATGAATTTGTTGATGAATGATGTAGATCATTTGACTGCATTTTCTATAAGAATTATAGGATATATATATATAGATTTTCTTAGAATAGTTAAATAAATAAGATATAAACCTGAATGCTAGTCGTCATTGTTTTTTTTCAAACAGTAACAATAATTATGATGATGATGATGATGGTAATATACGTCTATTCGCGTCGGACTCAGGCACGAAACTGACCTTTGTTTCTCTCTATGTTCTACTTGTATAGTTCTCTCTTTTTCTCTCGTTGCCCTAGTTCATTTATTTTTGTTATTTAGGGCAGAGAGTAATGAGATACATATGTGTACATGTCTACGGTCAACATGAGTTAGGTCAACTTGACCCTCTTCTAGTTGACCGTTATGCTCTTATTCTCTTTCTTATGAGTATCTACATACACAACACTCTCATCGAACATTGGCTGTTGTATAGTTATTGACCTTAGATACATATAAAAATATATATATTTGTTCTCTTTTCTATCATGTTCATGATTAAATGACCATTGTACATATATACATGTATATGTGAATGAATAGAGAGAAGAGAACAGAGAGGAATTATCAAATGGATGACCGACAACATCATGCGATGACCTTCTTCGTCGTTTTCTTCTTCTTCTTCTTCTTTTTCTCAAGTGCAAATGAAGAGAAAAAGGGAAATAGGTTAATATGACCTAGAAAAACAAATGATTTTTTTTTTGAAACACACTGAACTTCTGGATAGTTATTTAAATCATATCAATCTTATAGGCGCAAATTTCTTTATAATAGAATAAATTTTCAGGTCAACTAATTGTTTTTCTAGATTTATTTTTTTTTAAATAAAAATTCATTTACAATATTATAGTTTATGATGATATTTGTTCAATTCTTTTTTTTCTTCTTCTTCGGTTATGACCTATACATTATTATTGTCCGATTGTCTATATATACATAAGGAGGTCGAACTGACCGACATAATTCCATTCTCATTACTGTGAAGTATACAGATGTGATCGAGTGCATTTCGGTCACACAATTTATTTTTTTTTCATTTGCTTGACCGATAATAATAATAGTCTTGATGATTTGTCCTTCTATTCATCATATATAATGAATAAGAATATAATTGATTGTTCAGTAGTATGAACAAAAGATTTGCTCTTTCTTATTATAAAATAAAATTTAATTGAAATCTATTGTTTAACGAATTTATATTATTTTAAAGAAAAAGAAAGGAAAAGAAAAACACTCGAAGATGATGAAACAATTAACAATATTATTTGTGAATATTCATTTGTCATCTATGAATTGTCGCCATTTGTCACACGGTATAAAAAAAAAGCTATATACGACAATAATCAGCAATCTGGATAACTGGCACTGAGTAATCGTGGGTTATTACGTATATTTTCTCGTTGTTTATAACATTTGTACCGTATATATATTATTCTATGTACACGAGACAACAATTTCGACGCAAAGAAAGCACAAGAAAATATCAGATGATGCTGCAATGCTAGGAAGGAAAGGAAAACTCTAAGGTCAAAGACAAGTACAAATTTATCTCTATATATATTCGATTGGAAAAATAAGATGATGTAAAAAAAAAGAAAAAGGAAATAATATAATCTTTCAATTGTACAAATTAAAATGACTGAAGAAACTATTGCTAGCCATATGGATGAGGATTCACTTTTATTATTACTTCGAGATGCTATTGTACAACATTCATCTCCCAATGATATTAAACTCATTCTCAGGTATTTTTTTTACGCTTAATTGTATTTCTTTCCATAATTCTTGTTTTTTTCGATCTACAGTTGTAAATATATAAATATTGATGGAAGTGTTCGACGTGGTCTTCGACCATTACATTATGCTGCATTTGAAAATGATTTTGAATGTGTTCGATTACTTATTGAAGACTATCATGCAGATGTAAATATATTAGACGAAGCTGGATATTCACCTTTACATTTAGCTGCTAAATATGGTTTTATTGATATCATGCATTTATTAATTGATCATGGTTCTCTTGTTAATTTTCGTATAGCAGCAACAAATAATAGTCAAACTCGTTCAATAGCTGTACCTTATTATGATTTAATGATCGAACCATTGAGTCTTTGTTTGGAAAATAATCATATTGAATGTGCACGTTTACTTCTTTGTTCTGGTGCTGATGTAAATCAACAATATTTTCTTGGTTATGAAATTAATTTATTACCTTATGAGAATTATAATGCATTGGAATTAATTCTTAAATATGGTGCTAATCCAAATGCACTTTCACGTAGTGGTATTACACCATTAATAAAAGCTTGTCGTGAAGGAAATATAGGTGCTGTCATTTTATTATGTCGTTATGGAGCTAATGTTAATTATGTAACAAAAAAATTTCGACAACGTAATGCTCTTGTTACAGCTATTGAATCAAAACGAAATGATATTGTTGAACATTTATTAACTTCCGGTGGTTTTACTAATAAAAATCCAGAATTATGTAATTCACCGTTAGAATTAGCTATTCGAAAAGATGCAATTGATATAATTCAACTTTTAATTGGTATGTAAAAATTGATATTTAATTTATATATATATGATACGATTTCTTCTTTTAGCATTTGGTGCTGATACAAATGAAGAAACAAATGAAGATGTTGAATGTATAACACCATTAATACTTGCTTGTCAATGTTCATATCTTACAAATCAATATAATATTATTAAATGTCTTCTTGAAAATGATGCTCAACCAAATCAATCTGTTTCAAATAATCGTCAACATCATCATCAACATGTTCCATTTCGGACCCCATTAGTTGCTTATATTAAACATGCTCAAGATCGACGACTTGATATGCGTATTATTCGTTTACTTTTTAGTTATGGTGCTCGAATATCATTTTCACGAGGACGAGGTTTACACATATCATCTATATAGATTTAGTTATTAAAAACTGACTGTTTTTTCTCTCGTTTCAGATAGTGTTCTTCGTTTCTTACGTCGTTTTCAATCAAATCCATATTTTATTGAATTACTATGTGATGCAGCTTATTGTTTTCATCCCAGTTATTTAGCTGAATCTATGGAACTTGATGAAAATGTTAAAAAAGAAATTTATCGACGTGCAACAACACCATGTACATTAAAAAATATTTTACGAAAACAAATTCGTACACATTTATTTAATTCATCAATTAAAATACGAATTGATCGAGCCGTACAAAAACTTGATGTACCTAAATTTCTTCAAAGTTATTTACTCTTCGACAGTGTTTAATAAACAATGATATTTATTTTTCTGTATATAATCATGAGTAATAAAGCATTCAATGCTCTAAGCATTACACATATTACTCTTTTTTCTCAAATAAAACGTATGATAAATATACGTATTTTTTTATCTATGATAAAAGAAAAAGTTCAAGGCTGAGAAAAAAATATTATCCATATGTCTTTATTCTCAAAGTCTCATGTGAAGAATACCGTGGAAGTTTGTTCAGTAGTTTTGTAGAAATCTTAGTCTTTTTTTTTCAATATTGTTTCAATTATGATCGAGAACTTTATTGATATTTATTTTATACACACACAAACTTTTTTTTTTGACTTTTTGATAAATCTACACATATTACACAAAAAAAATAAAATAAAATAAAATAAAATAATCTACTGTCTAATAAAACAGATAATTATATAAATTGTGTCTTGTTTATTTCTATGAGATTATAATTCATTCTTTCAAATAATTAATACTCATTCAATAAATAATTATTATGCATCAGCAGTAGTTTTCATTGGCATTTTTTCTTCAATAACTGTTGTTGTTGTTTCTTCAGTCGTATTTGTATTACGTCGAAATATAAACCACCAAATTGCATAAAGTGGTATAGGTAATGTTGATATTGTACTCATTGTCCATCCAGCAATACTTACTCTGGTAACAGTTTTTTTATCACCAAATGAAGTAAATTCATGACTATCATATTGAATAAATGAACATACATAAAGAACAAATAGAATTAATGGAGCTATATAACGACATGTAATACGCCAATAAATACTTGGTTTACGTCCAGTCATTGTTTCAACATTTTCATTAAATCTATCCATTCCATATAGCCATACTGTTGCAATAAGTTCACATAAAACAATAAACATTATTGATGGTGATGTACCAAAAAAATCCATAAAATGAACAATATATTTTCCGCCATTTGTTAATGTTGGTATTGATGCTAAAAATGGGATTAATACAACAAATGCACGTGATATACGAGGTGAACGTGCAAGTATTGGAAATTCATCAGATAATGCTGTATATACACTTTCAGCACCGGCAAATACACTATCAAGTCCCAATGTAAGAAGCATAATAAAGAATAGGATAGAAAAAAAAGGTGCACCACGTATTGATGTTAAAATTTCAGGATAAACAACAAAAACAAGACCCATATTACTTTCCGTAAATTGTTTAACATCACTTTTTAAACGATATGATAAATATCCAAGACCAGCAAAAACAACTGTACCATATAATAAACTAGTAAAACAATTAATTAAACTAGCAATTAATGCTGTATTAGCAACATTATCATGTGTATCACTAAAACTAGCATAACTAAGTAAAACACCAAAACCAGGTCCTAAACTAAAAAATATTTGTACGGCAGCTGCTTGCCATACAGAATATTCACCTAAACGTTCAAATGATGGTTTAACATAATATTTTAAACCTTCAAATATTCCATCAAGTGTTAATGAACGAAATAATAATATAGCAAGTACAAAATAAGGTGCTAATGCTGTAAACCATATTGCTTTACCAGCTGTTTTAACTCCTTTAAATATTACTAAATAGATAAGAAGAAAAACAATCATTGAACATCCAACTAATTCCCATTGTAATGAACCTAATTGATTAATACTTGGTGATAAATGAGATTTAAGCATACGTCGTTCAAAATATTCATCAGCTGATGAACATGATGCATTATGTGTTATATTAAGACTTTGTGTTTCATGTAATGAATAACAATGATCTGTATTCCAAGCATTTTTACAATATGTCCATGGTACAATGGCACGAAATGATGCAATACAATAATGAATTGACCAAGCAATAATTGTATTATAATAAGATAAAACATAGAAATTAATAATTAACATTGCATAACCAATACCTTTCAAAGGTGGACAAACTTTATTCCATATTGTAATGTAACCAAGACGATGATATTGTCCAATAGCCAATTCCATATACATGCCTTTTTTTGTTTAGAAAATAAAACAAAAAAATTCTATTTAAGAAAAGTAAACTTACATGGAAGACCGACAAGAAATAAAAATGTAAAATAAGGAATAAGAAAGGCACCACCTCCATTTCGATAACATGTTGTTGGAAAACGCCAAACATTGCCTATGAAAAATGAAAAGAATTAAAATAAATTTATTTCATGGGAAGAAGAAGAAGAAAAAACTAGACTTACCAAGATCAACAACAAAACCAATAATTGATAATAGATAGACAACTCGATTACTCCAATTATCACGATTACCTTGTACAATTATCGTATCGTATGTTTTTGTTGTTTCTACTATCGATGATGATGTTGTAGTTGTCACAAGTAAGTTTTTTGTTTCAGGTCGATCATAAGTTTTATTCGCAATCATTAGTAGATGTTCTTGTTTCGTCTCTTTACTTGACATGTATCTATATCTATAGAGAATCAACCGGGTTTGTCGTTGATTTGCCTCATAATTGACGATATCTCTACAACAGACCTACATACTCAGACTTCTCAATTGTTTTAACTATGAAGACAGTCCTATCATTTAAACTACAGTCTTATCTATAATTTTTTTTTCGATAGAAAAAAGGATATAAATAAAAACTAAAGGGAGGAAAAAAAAAGTTTAAGATTATTGCGATATTTTTTTTCGTTATATTATTATTCTAAACGTACAAACGCATATTTACAAATAAATCTGATTTATGATAAATATAAGAAATAATACTTTTAAATACTTACTCGAATCCTTAGTCATAATGTATATATATGAGAAAGAAATCCATCTGACAGCTATATGTCGTTTTGTTAGATTTTTTTCTTCTTCTCTTTATCAGGTATAGAAAAAAAAGAACATATTTACTATTATGCATTATTATTATCTTACTTAATATTTCAATATTATATATTGTTTCTACTATCATCTATTCGTATAACTTATTTTTCTATTAATGATTCTTCTATATCGACAAGAGATAAACTTGTAATTGTATATAACTATCTATATACTTATAATAATTTTCATTTAATATAATGATCGTTAACTAGCCTTTCATCAAACTGTCGAAGATAAGTGTCATCAAGCTTTTTTTTCTTGCTGGAAAGTTAACGTGCGAGTATGTTTGTATATCTCAAGTTGAGATGCTCTGTTACTGATGCTTTTCAATGATAGATCAATTAATTGAATACACACTATCTATGCTACTATCATCACTACAACAGACATATCGCCTGCATCTTTCTTACTTCAAGCATGCATAGGCGTTCGCCACTCTGATAACCGACATGAGAGAGAGTGAGAGAGAGCGAACGAGGGAGAGAGAGAGAGGGACGCAAAGAAAATGATGATTATTTGCCTATGACAAAGTTGAGTATAAAAGACCATTTGCCATCTCTTCAAAAACTAGTATGTCAACTCGACTGATAAGACATATCGAATGTGTGTGTGTGTGTGT
>CAJNOI010000007.1:23033-44590 GCA_905250115.1 Adineta steineri | reverse complement strand
TCCTTTGGGGTGTGATGTTGGATGATGTGACCGAGTCGAAACGTTTGCTTCGAATTGAGAGAAGGAGATGAACGAAAGCATCATGTATGCCTTTGTGACAAACACTAAGTTTTCTTCTATCAGAAACATAAGAAAAATGTTTTCAACAGTTGTATTTGTGAACGAATATCTATATTTAAATTAACACGAAGAGTAAAAATAAAAACACATTTGGACCTGCAGCTGAGTATACAGACAATCCCAGCGGATTGTAATTTCTTTTATAGATGGCGCTGCTATACAGTCTGCATATACTTAAAATGAACTAAAATAGCGTTACAATTAAGATCTTACACACCATTAAAAGATTATAAATAATTTATACACTGCAAATCCTATTAAACCGTAAATAATATTGTTACAAACTAATAACATAAAACTCTTTCAATCTGATGTTTGTTGGGACAATCCTTCAAAGCAATCAAAAGAGGAGTTCATCCTTTCCTATTCATTGTTAAATATTCATGCACATTTCATTGAACAGAAACATCCACACATAAAACAATAAAAAAAGAGCCCCAGTTTCTCTATCCACAAAACAAAAGGTTTCACAATATGTCTTTCAGTGTTCGTAAATAACTAGGTGGCACACGGTTTGAGATTCGTCTGCGAAATGTGATGCGAAACTAGATTTCAAAACACGACTTCAAGATTTCCAGTAAACTAACAAGGTCAGTTGTTATCCATTCAGATCCGTATTTAAGCCTGTAAAACAGCTTTTAAAGAAAAGTGCCGCCCACTTTTGATTTGCCTACTTGTTCCAATTAGATTGAAATTTAAAACCATGAAATCGCGACACTGTGATGTTTCGAGTGAATGAACTCAACTTTCTGTTTCACATCGGTAAACAAATACAATCAGTTCTAACTTAGTCTTTTAAACTCCAACTTCATAGAGCATTTTCTAATCTTATATTCCTACGACTACCAAATCACAAAAAGACCATTTTCTATCCTGACGTCAAATCAGCAACACAGAGTAAAACACAGTTCACACACAACCAACGAAATGCTTTCTTTCACAACGGAATAAAACAAAGAAAACTCCTGAGTAACCTAAACGTACAATGCTACCGGCCCACATTATCCAGCATCACATTCCAAAGGAACATTTCTCACTATACTTCTCTTCACCTCTTATCCTCACTTCGAAACTAGCGTTGCCTAGCGATAGTGTTGTAATTGATGTAGAATGGTGGAGGATGTAGATTACTGATGAAGCTTTGCGTTTTCATTCATGTCGACACTATGATCCATGCTCACACCGACATGCTTTCGGCAGCCAGATCGACACGCAAACCTAGATGTAGTTGATGGTTAGATTTACAGCCACATATGGTTAAGAAGCTGGTTGTTATCGTTTTCTACTAATACTGTACTTGTACTGCTAAAAGTTTGATTTTGGTTTTGATACTTTGAAAGTATGTGACCTATATATATTAGATACTAGCGAAGGTACCTGCTGCAAAAGCCCTCTCGTATGGTTCCCGCTATGAAAACTCTCTTATACAGCTCCCGCTGAAAAATAGTTAAATTCCAAGTACGTTTCGTACCCGACCTCCTCTCCACTTTTCCTTGTATATACAAAAGTGTCATAGACGCTTTGGTCACGTTAGCTATCACATGGCTACCTTGATGGAACTCCACCCTCGCCCCCTTCCCCCCCCCCCTCCTCGATGAGCATGCTAACCTCTCATAGACCTTCCGTCGCACCTAGGAAAGCATCGTGAAAAGTTTGGTGATCATAGCTATTACAGGAACTGAATGTATCGCGAACAGAAGATGCACGCTCAGACGGCCTTCGGTCGCCTTTGCTATCAATGTTTTTTTTAACGTTTTGAAATGCTGCAATCCTATTGGTCAGTTGCATAGGATGCCTGTAGCAAGCGCAATATTGATTTTTTAGGAACAAAGTAGATGTCGACCTTCCCCTGGGTGTAGACATCATCTCTGGATAGTTTCACTGTATTTGCTCGTACGGTCTCCAAATGCATAGCGGACAGACAAACATCCTTCTTTATATATATAGATTACTAAGTTTTAGATTTTGGTAAGACTTTCAAAACTGGTTCTTGCCGAAAACTAACCATATGTAGTCTGGGAGCTATGTCTGTTCATGATAATTCGAACTTTTAGACGTGTAAGATGCATTAGATTCTTTTTTCAAGATATCTTCTGAAAAATAAGATTGTCATTTATCATCCAAACGTTAGGAGAGGCTTTGTTACTGATTCAGCAGAACGTGTTTCAGATCGAACGATGAACAGGTTGATTTTTTTACTGTCAGACTTCATGTTCTCTATTTTCCACTCGTGTTTGATTTTTCTTTAAATTTTTTGAGTACAGTTAATTTTCACAATTTTGCTAAGAAATGGAAACTAATTTTTATCGAGCCGAACAAATATATTTATCACATGATGGCTCTAGTTTCAGGTTTGTTATCTTTACTAGAAAACTGATTAGTTCTGACCTGACATGAAACTCTCATTGAGAAGGTGTGGCTGTCTCTTCTTTAACAACACTCACATCCACAAATGTATAGGGAAAATTTGTCCACACAATACAATAAATGTCTTCAGAGATAATCTACCTAAAACTATACATATATATATATTTATTTTATATAAAATGAATTCCTTAACCCAATCCAAGACGAAAGTAAATCATTCATTTTCGTATATCATCTATATAAAAATAATTATCTCACTCAACTCAATCCGGGATGACAGTAAATCATTCATTCATATATATACATAAATGAATTCTTTCACTCGACCCAACCAAACCCAGCCCAAACGTAAACAATGCACTTTATTCATATATTCTTTAATAAAATTAATTGTTTGTAGTTATTTCTATACCTATCGAATGGAATTTTTGTGAACTTTTTTTTATAGACACTTTATTTGAATTTCTGGAATATGGAACTTACTATGTCATACACCCAAACTCACCCACACCCATCATTACTGCCAACCTCATCCACTTAATATATTTTGTTACATTAGCTATAATATCTAAAGGACAAAAAATGCAGTTTTTTTTCTAAGAATTATAATAGCTACGACTCGTTCCGCGAACCAAAGTTGTTTGTTTTTTTACCAGTTTGAATAAGTAAAGTAATGTGCAAACAAAATCTTCTCAAGAGAGGCCGAGCGAGAAGCCATACGCGCGTCACTTATTATTCCGAAGAACGCATAAAAATACAACGGGCAACTTTAGTCATGTATTGTGCTTGCTGCTGAAAGGTAAAAAAGAATTTCGCTTCTAAAGCAACACAATACATCGATTTTTTTGTAACTATGATGCTCTTTCATAAATCCTCGATAAACTGTGCTGTTAGATCGTAGTGATAGGTGTTCAGGCAATCCATCAGTGTTAGTATCACATTTTGAAAATATATCCACAAAACTCTGATACTAAGAGCAGATGTATACCTAAGTAATCGATAATGGAGTTTGTGTAGGTACAAGCGTGCGTGTTGAGATGAGGGTAGAAAGATGTAGTCTCTATTCTCTCAGGAAATGAATGTCAAAAGAGAAAGGTAGCAAAGATTTTTGAGGTCTAAACTCGCATCTTCATTGGTATTTACACTCCCGAATACAATAATATCCAAAGTCTCCTCACGAATAAACCCTTGAAAAAGATATGAACTTCTTTGGAAGAGTGCTTCATAAAATACTTCTTCAGTTGTGTAAACTATCTTTTTCTAGGGTTTAAAAAGTTGTAAGAACTCTTATACGTTCTCTCTAACAGAATATTTATGGCCAACATGATCAAAGTATGGTTTAAATGCGACCAAAACGTTCCAGGGAAAATCAAGATAGATCCTGATTCCGATATCGATGATTTAAAAGAAGTCATTTTTGGTGCAACTGATAAAGGACAGTATCAGGCGACGTACAACTACAACCCATTGAGACCATCGGCGAAAGTTCCACAGGATACAACTGATGATATGCCAATTGTATTTACTAAAATTGGTAATGTGCTACCTCTAGGTAAGTCAAAAGCTTTTTGTCAGTAATACTTCCATTGAGTTAAAATTGGAATCTATCATATCTGCAAGACTTCAAGAGTGATTATACTATATGCATGCGATAATGTTTATGTATTCATATTGGTCAATATTGAAAATTGAATAGACTTCTATGAAACGTCTAAATTAAGCTTAACCAAGCGAAAAAATTATTATAATAACTAACTGCAAATAAAAACTCGGGGTGTGGGTGTTGCTTTTTTTTCTCATATAGATCCACATTCACACCCACCCAATAATTTATTTACTTTACCTGATTTACCTAAAAAAAAGTAAAGTAAATGTGCCACCCCTAAAGAGTAGTAATGCTTTGTAAAAAAAGTGAACAAAGTTTTTAAGTTTTTTCCAATATCATTTTTCAGAGAAGTTGTGCTTCACGAACGAATAAAAGTGCATTGCTTTACTAGACTATATCGTTTTGTATAGGATCTCATGGAGAATCTTCTAGAAAGAAGATAAAGTCTGAACAATGAAAATTATCCAGGATATCAACAAAATACTGTAAATCTACTTATTCTGCCATGCTCATTCTTTTTTTGTTTTTTCTTATCAAAATTTCTAAGCTTATAACTTTCTTATTATATGATTTGATGCGGTCCGTCAAAAAACTAGTTTGTAGAGTATCTTTTACTGCATCTTTTCGTCAAAAAGACAATTTTAAATAAATTGTTTTCTTAAAGAAAAATTTACTATTCGAATCCAGACATCATTTCTACACCACCCGTTACCGAGATTATGAATTCACTCAGATGTCAAAAACATTGTTTGCTTTCTTTTAGATGCATTCCAACTATCTCTATTCAAGTGTTGTTCTAATATACCAGAGCCGAAAGCAGAGCCACCGAAGTCAGGTATGTTGCTTCGAGTTTGATAGTCATTTTCTTTAAAAGAAACACTTCATTGGTCCCAGTGCTCGTGCTGTACTCGATGGCAGATCATCTCGATCGGATATGCATAGATTAACGCTACAATGAAGGAATTCTGTCACACTGACAAAATATATTGATCCTATTGAGAAAGATGATAAAACGATTATGAATAACGTTTCGTTACACATTTTTTCTGCGATGTGCTACAGCGTCGAATATTTACTCAATCCACCGCTGTCTCACACTCTTACTCTTGAGTAGCGTAACGAGCACTTGTTAACAGTAAGGAGAATTGCTACCGGATGTATCACAAAGCATCGAGATGTGTGGGTGTGGGCGTATTTCTCCTAAACCTTCATCAACACCCACACCCTAGTTAATCATTTTTGTCACTTCCGCTATCAGAAATGCTACTTCTTCGTCAAGTGCACACACCATTCAAATAAAAACAAGACAATGTCATTATTGCACTTTCTTCTACATCCAAAACAAAACTAATATTCTAATATTCTTTACAGTTTTAAAATTCGTATAATAAAAAAATGTCGATGATCCTCAGATTTCTAAATACCTTAAATACCATAATATCGAAAATTCTTGAACCTAGTTATCCTAAACGTTTCCCTACTTGAAGATTCTAAAATCGCAAAATTCTCAAACGTGTGACATGTTCTGTTGAGAAAATATGAAAATTCTTTAATATCGACTTCTGAATAGCTTCCATTATCTGCATTCTTCAACACTTTTCTTAAAGTACTTCTTTGTAGACAAAAATAATTTTCTCATACACTGGTCCTATGTTCTACACTTCAGATAATCTCGAGTTTACCACTATCCTCAGAATAGGCTTCTTATAAAACCATCAGTTGTGTCTTACAAGATTTTGTGATTGCTTAATATTTTCATTTAGCACCCCAAGAATTTGCTGCACTTGACAGATACTCGCCACATCCTTATGCCAAGTGCTACATATGTCGAGATTGGCATTTTACTGGTGGTCAACATCAATGGAATTGGGTCTGCGATTGCAAAAATTGGGAAAAAGGGGATAAGGACTATTGGCGCTATGATAATGGTTGGAATCTTATTACAAAACGTTATGATAGTGGAGCCTTTAGTCGTTATTATCATCATCTTTATAATGGATATGATGCTTATGATTATTATAATCGTCATGCATGTCTCTGTGAGAAACACTAATTTTCCTTTTATTGCAAATATAAAGAACGTGTTTTCATCAGTTGTGTCTCGGAACAAATATCTATATTTGAATACGGTGTGGGTGTGGGTGGATGTGGTTGCAGATGCGGGTGTGGGTGTTCATAAAGAAGAGACACCCACACCCATAACACTTTCAAAATACTGACATATATTTGAAAAAAAATATAAGAATATGTTTTTTGAAATATTCCATATAAGAGTGTGGTTATGGGTGTGAGGGTGAATGTGGATGTGAATATGAGTGTGCGGCTATGTGACGAATATAATAAAGATGCACTTATCCACACCTAGACCCAGACCCAGACCCACACGCACACCCACACCCTCAAGACTTTATGAAACCATTGATCCGGTTTTGTACTCAATTGACTGTTTTCATAACTTTCAAAAAGTGGATCATAGAGCTTATTATTCCAAGTATCACGCATCAATAATCTCCCCATATTAATATGCTCACCACTAGGTAAGATAATGTTGCCTATTTCACTTACCAGACCTTTATAAATTGTTTTTGATGATGTTGAATTATTTTTAGATTCACTTATAAGTTCACGCGCAAACACTCGTTTTAATGCTGATGCGGCTAGTTCTATGTCGTCTTCGGTAAAACCCCAATTGACCCAAAATATAAGTTTGACTATCTGCTTTTCGTGCTGCAGGAATTGCAAATTGAAGAAGTTGCTTTGATGCGGTAAGACCTGTATCATGCGATCGTAAAGCTGGATAAATAAAAAAGTTTTGCATATCAGTAATAACTAGAGCTGACCGTGTGGGATCGATATCAATAGGCATAGTTGTTGTTTCAAGACGAATAGAAAAACAAGTTTGATGATCATTCTGTCGAGTCAAATCAAAACCATATTTATTATGATACCTCCAGAAATTAGATGCATTGCGTATAATGATGCTTTCATTATCTACTTCTGACATATGCTTGTCCATCTGTAGTGAAAATGGTCGAAATACTTTTACGATACCAAAATTATCTCTTTTTATCTATTGTACGAAATAAAGAACCAATGAATATATTTATGATATCAGTACATGCTTGTTCTTAAATTTAACTTGATAACAGATTGTTGATGGTTTTCATCATGTTCTTCTCTTCTTTTCAATATTCTCTAGTATCCATAGAAATTAACTTAGGTGGAAATATCAGGCATCAGAATATACAAGATCTTACAAAATCGTACCTATACAAGATTTTTGGTATGATCATAGCATCGGATCCTATATCAAATTGTTGCCTGATTTTTTATAAGATTTCATAAGATTCAGATTATAAGACAGCAGCAAAAATCATACAAGAGCTGTCTAAATAATTCTTGTTACATATAATCTGTTCATACAAGATTTACCAACAAAGAAACATGAAATAATACGTAATGGAAATCTTGTCTGTTCTTTTCTGATCATACATGATCTAGTATTTTTTTTCTACTTTTCACGACATTCATGAAAAATCTGGTTCCGTCGTAATAAAATGTAGAAAAGAGGTAGAATTTCACTAGATAAAATGCTATTTGATATTATTGAGTTTGCGAGATAGCTTTGGACTTTGAAAAATACTATTTCACATTAACTATTTAGTTAGTAGAGTGATTCATTGATGAGGTTTCGACATAATTTAGGAAAATACTATCTGGAAACTGACTTTGAGAAGAACATATACGTCATCATATAATAACGCCCTCTATAATAACACGCTCCGCATTTATTTTTTAAAATTTTATCTTGCACAAATAACATATCATGTATATTCATATAGGTGAAGACTGAAAAGGTTCCAATTTCTATATGTATTATACATATAGATGAAGACTAAAAAGTTTTAATTTCTATACCTATATTCATATAGGTGAAGACTGAAAAGGTTCTAATTTCTATATGTATTATTCATATAGATGAATACTAAAATGTATTAATTTCTATACGTATATTCATATAGATTTTCTTTACAAATAAGTAGCAACTATTAAACAAGAAAGGTTTTCAAAGTTTTTTTGAGAAGCGTTGTGAAGTTTTCGATTTAGTTGAATAATTCATACATATATGCATTTATTCTATTTCTTATTTTATTAGTTGTTGTTTGATTCTCTTTTTTTGTACAAATGTGTGTTTCGTATTCTTCTACTTATTGTATAGTTTTTGCTTTATCTAATACTTTTTCTGTCAAATGTGGGGTGAGCTGTAATTATATTGAACATGTTGTGACGGGGGGTACTGTTGACGAGCTTTTAGAAATAAATCCATATTTATCTTACTGCAAGAAATTAGAGACGACCATTTTTGTACGATTTTCTGTATGATCAGGTATGATTTCATGCCCTGGGACGATTTATTTTTCATTTAAATAAGTTATTGCTCATTTAGATTATTTTACTGCTTATTTAAATATAAGTCTTTTTTTAATATAAACTGATTGAAGAAAAATCGGCTTTATTGACAGGACGAAACCATAAATAAACGAAGAAAAAACAAGAAAGTAATTTTTTGTACATGTCTTTTTATATAATTGATTGCTCTGTCATGTTATTCATAAGCAATTAGATTAATCATTTATAGTATATATAAATTATGGAGAAGCCCAGACGAACTCGACGACTTTATGCTGGCACAGTTCAAAACTTTGTTGTGGCCTGGTTAGACGAAAACATCGATGAAGAGAACAACATTGATTGCCAAAATACAATTATTAAGCTACGAGAAGTAGTCAATGCAGTGAATACATTCACTAATATCGAAGAATGTGTTACTTTTATTACTGATATCAAGGACGAAAAGGTCTTTATGGTTTCATCGGGTGCACTTGGTCAAACATCAGTCCCTATGGTTCACGATATGATACAAGTTAATACCATATATATTTTTTGTGCGAATACGACTCAACATGAGCAATGGGCGAAAGAATGGGCTAAAATAAAAGGTATCTTCTCAGACATTCAGTCCATCTGTGACGCATTGAAAAAGGCCACTCATAAATGCGATCAAAACAACATCTCAATGAGTTTCAAACCCATGACTGTTGATACAATAACTGAAAGTCTCGATGAACTAGATCAATCCTTTATGTACACACAGATACTAAAAGAAATTCTCTTAACTATTGATTTTCAAACGGAACATTTTCAAGCATTTATTACATACTGTCGGGAACAGTTTGTTGACAATCCAGCCACAATTCGTCATGTCGATAAACTCGAAAATGAATATCATCAACGTACACCGATCTGGTGGTATACACACGAGTGTTTTCTGTATTCTATGCTTAATCGAGCTTTACGACTAATGGATATCGATCTCATCATCAAATTAGGCTTTTTTCTTTCTGACCTTCATCAACACATCACCCGCATTCATTCGGAACTAACTGATTTCGACACGTTCACTGTATATCGTGGTCAAGGTTTGCCTCAGACAGATTTTAACCAATTGGTAAAGACACAAGGTGGTTTATTATCGTTTAATAGCTTTTTATCAACTAGTCTTGACCAAAAAGTCTCTCTTGCTTTCGCTGAAAGTAATATAGATAATCCATATTTAATAGGTACTCTCTTTCAAATAACTATTAATTCATCGACTTCATCAACTCCATTCGCCGATGTTCGCGATATTGGTTATTACCAGGACGAAGAAGAAATTCTCTTTTCTATGCATTCTATATTTCGTATTGGAAAAATCAAACAGATCGATGGCAATGATCGACTTTGGCAAGTGGAGTTGACATTGACTGGAGATCATGATCCACAACTGCACATATTAACTAAATATATACGAGCAGAGACATCTCCAGATGAGATCGGATGGAAGCGATTGGGTCAATTATTGATTAAACTTGGGCAGTTTGACAAAGCACAACAAGTCTATGATGTACTGCTTACTCAGACATCTGATCAACAAGAGAAAGCCAACATTTATCATCATCTCGGAACAATCAAAAATGGTCGAGGAGAATATGCCGACGCCATTACATATGCGGAAAAATCACTGGAAATCAACCAAAAACTTCGTCCATCTGATCATCTTGACTTGGCTGCTTCTTACTACATCATCGGTTTGGCGTATCATAAGATGAGCGAGTACTCGAAAGCTCTTTCTTATCATGAGAAAGCCCTTGAAATCAGAGAAAAAATCCTTCCTCTAAATCATCCTGATTCAGCTACTTCCTACGAATACATTGGCGATGTGTATTATCGCATGGGTGAGTATTCAAAGGCACTTTTCTATCATGAAAAAGCACTTGAAATTCGACAAAAAATCCTTCCTCTAAATCATCCTGATTTGGCTGATTCTTATTGTGACCTCGGCCGGGTGTATGGCAAGATGAGCGAATACTCGAGAGCACTGTCATCTCATGAAAAAGCACTGGAAATCCGACAAAAAGCTCTCCCTGAAAATCACCCTGATTTGGCTACTTCTTACAGCAACATGGGTGTGGTGTATTTTCGTATAGGCGAATACTCGAAAGCACTATCATATAGTAAAAAAGCATTTGAAATCCAACAAAAAACTCTTCCTCCAAATCATCCTGACTTGGCTGCTTGTTACAACAACGTCGGTAACGTGTATAACAAGATGAGTGAGTACTTAAAAGCACTTTTCTATCATGAAAGAGCATTTGAAATCTGGCAAAAAGCTCTCCCTGAAAATCATCCGGATTTGGCTATTTCACACAATAATATCGGTTTGGTGTACGACGGCATGCGCGAATATTCAAAAGCATTTTCTTATTATGCACGGGCTATTGAGATTGGGCAACATTCATTACCTGAAAATCACCTTCGTCTTCAAGAATGGAAAAGAAATCTTGAAAATGTTAAAAAGAAGTTGTAGATAACTTTGTTTTTGAAAATAAATAAACAATTTAAATAGACAGAGTACTCGCGTGCGTACTGAGAGAATCTGTTCTTAACGGTGTGAGTGTTGTTCGATAAAAAGATGAAGTATATACGCTATCATTATTCTTCAGTTTTGTTTCAGTTAAGAGAGATAACGATGTAATTCTACCATTGTATGGGTGTGGGTGTGGATGTCAACGATATAGAAGACGATGCACCCACCCACACTCACACCCTCGTTTGAAAGAGCATGTCAGCATGCAAGGCATGGCAAGACCCTTTTTTAAATAAAGCTTTGTTTTCATTATATATATGAACGCTCATATAATTAGACACCCATTTTTGGCGTGTTTTTTGAGTTATTGAACCTTTCGCGTTTTTTTTCACATAAAAAGTAAGCATTTAAAAAAAATGGCCTTGACGTACCATGCATCCTGAAATGCTCTTTCAAACAAAACCAAGAAAAAAAGTTATAGAATGAGCTCATACAGAGAACTTGAGGTTACCAAATGACCTGATATGGAACTCTTGTTCGGTGAATATCTTCTTCTAACGTCTTGCGATAGGGCCTCAATTTTACTGTAGCCGCCTCACCACAGCTTCACCATATCCTAAAAATTTCATGCGATTTTGGTATACCTAACCAGAGATAAATATTTGAGAGGGAGGGGCCTCAATTATACGAGAATTTACATTTTAATAAATAACACGAAATGCACCGACGAAATAGCTCTGCATTTCTTTAGTTATTACCGATACGAGGCATTACTTTAACATATAACTTCCGCAAAGATCGGTTGCTGATAAGCAAATTTTGAAACTAGTAGAATGACCTTGTCTTCTCTCTAACAGAGAAATTGTAGTCTGTTTCTCTATTTATTTCTTCCATTGAATAAATATATGAAAAGGAGAAGCATCAAGGATTGTCTTTTATGGGATTATAGGGGGGGTAGAAAACATTCTCTTTTATCAATTGTAGTTTCACCGTATTCGGTACTGCCTCTTATTCAAGTGCGATAAAAGATTATCACACGAAATGGTCGACCATTAATAGCAGCACTATTATTGTGGACTGGTTGAGGAATTTTGATTTGAAAATATGTAGAATCGACGAACCAATCAAATAAATATCCGGAACCTGCCGTGTGACTTGCACCAATAAATTGGTTTCGATTATGTTCTACCACTGGAACCACTGACAATATATTCGCTGAATTTAGATTATGTTGAACTTTGCCCGCAAATTGAGTGTCAGTTACAAATAGATTACCTTGGATATATTTCATTTTGATTTCATCTATGTAACGTTGAATTAAAGAAATACGATTATAAGGGAAATGAAATCTGTATACCTACAAATATCCATAGGTGGCTGTGGGTGTGGGTCTAGATGCATCATACCTCGTATACTCATAATCAAGACAAATCTTAAATGAATTAAAAGGTAAAAGATCTGATTATTATATAAATAATAAGAAGTCATAAAAATACCAGAACGATAAACTTGATCTGTTCGGATCAGACTGTACAGAACACTTTTTTTTGCTATATTCTGTAGTGAAAATGTCTTGGGAAAGTCTTGGAAAGCGTAAGCTCAGCAGCATAGATGATTAACTAGGAAAATGCACAAAGTTTCTTTTGTTTATTCACACTGATATTTTCGTCAATGTATAGATGAAAAGGTTAATGAAACAATTTAGAATTTCTACGGCCAACTCTTCTGAAAAATAGACAGAATATCCTGTTATATCTTTGCAGTAGATTACAACACGGTCTTACTTATCGGATGTATAGGCGCACAAAGTTGTTGAGCAGTCATTGACAGTGGATAACAAAGTGGTTTATTACTACAGCGTGGATGATTCACACAAATGTGACCAGGTTCATAACATGCATTATTCCGAATATCACACTCGACGAGACTGGAACAAGTCAGTGAAAGCAGACCACAAATACCAGTGTTAACTGCAGACGATAGGTAAAGACAGCCACATGCAGTATTAGCTGAGCATGGGCCGTATTGAGTTACATTATGACATGTCTGACAATTAACAGTAGCTACTAAAAAAAAAGTTCTTCAATTCTTGAACAAGTAATTGATGATAATACATGTTAGACTAAAATGAGAAAATTATCAAATATATGAGATTCTTTTTGAAAAAGTTTCAGATACCTGAGAGCAATAAAGAAAAAGCCAAGTACTATATTCATAACTAACATAGAACAAATGTGAAAAATAAAATTGTTGGGAGCAGCGTTGCAATAAGCCATCTGCTTCTCGCTCTCGCATCACTAAATTATTATCTACATCAATATTTACTATCATCAACAACGTGAAATCGTGTTGTTTTTCGCCGAAAAACGAATCAGTTCTCTAGTCTGTCCTTGAGAAACATGTGCATAGAGAAACTATTTAATTTGTAGACTATTCATTACATTAAAAACAAAAGGATATGATCAAAAATCATGGGTGTATCAGTGAGAAACTGCAATAAGAATGAATAAAATATTGTTAGTCACATAGAGCAGGCAGAATTCTCAGTAAGCAGAATTTAAGAATTCTGTTTCAACAACAGTAGCATTGATGTATATACAGAAGCCTATTGAGTATCCAGAATTCTGCCGGGTTTGGCGTTGTTTTTAGTATTGTGTAAATAGTGATGAAATGATGTAGTCTACAGATTGGAGGGTAACTGAAGAATCTCTTTAGATGCTTTTCATTGACATATGTCTCATCTTTTTTTTCTTTGATCTAGTAGGATATATTATGATAGTTATATTTTGTTGTGAACAAATCTTTCTTTCAAAAAAGCACAGCCCATTAAAAAAAATTGAGAAATCAATGGATCGAACAACAAGTAAGATACGAACGAACTCTCGATACAAAAAAAACAAAAGAAAAGCTCCGCAAACAAGAGAGAAAAAATTCACATAAAAAAAAGAAGAAAAGAAAGCGAAAAAACAGTAAAACAGCTTCTCCCTTCCAGCTACCAGTTAACATAGTTGATAAAAAAATGGACAAAAAAAAGACAAAACGAACGAAAAAAAAGGCAAAAGAAAAACAACACCATGATGCGGAGCGTGGTTATTTGAATATTTTGAGAATATGGATGAGAATATTCTATTTCACTCATACCCACATCCATCAGCACTGTCACCCACATCAACCACCACCGACACCCAGATTCTCAAACAAACCACTGTCATGAGCTTTTTTATTCTTCTTGTGTCGATTAGAATGAAATTACGCAGACATTATTTTTCAATTGCATACCCTAAGGTGAATAGCTTCTCCTCTATGAGAGAAAAAATCCATTGCTTACTATATTCTATACGTATAAAAGCCATTCGAAAGAAAGCTTTTGGTAGTATTGCTGCACGATTAGAATATTTTGATTCGCGTTGAAATAATTCTAGAAATGAACTGCAATCGAGCATAGACTAAACTCGATTTCACTAAAGACTTCAGTAAGTATACGAGAAATTCGCGTCTTATAACAATTATACTATCACAAAATGGACAAATACATACGGATTGTATGAATAATAAATCCTATTCCACAATATTGAACAATGCAGGAACCAGTTCCATTCAGTACTGGAAAGTCAATCTGATTTCGGGGGTGGAACTGGTTTTGCAATGTTCAACATTGCAGAAGGATGGATGTGGGTGAAGCTGTAACTAGTATTTAAATCTCACCCCACTTTTTTTAATTTCAGAATATATATTTATCTCTCAACCATTTACCATATCAAAGTTTCCATATGACAGAACTCTCTTTTAATGCAGAACCTAATGATAATACTATTGCTCGTGATCAATTGAAGCCATTTACAAATCAAATAGGAAGTAATTTAAGATTACATGATGAGATTGATGATGATGAACTGAACTCATTTAAAAATGAAATAAGTAGTATTTTAAGTTTACATGATAATGATGAAATTAAAAACCAGGTGATTGATGATTTACTAAACAATGGTCGACAGTCATTAGTAAAATATGAAGACAACTTTAAACCAAAAATATATAGACCAGAAATGAATAGTGCGGATAGTAAATTGATTGTATTACTAAAAAAGTATTTTTATCGACGATGTGAAGCACAATATGCGCTTTCAAATGAATGGTTTATTTCATTTCTTACACAATATCCAAAAGAAAAAGCTCCTGATCTTCGCGAACGTGTTTTAACTCGTACAGCTGAACATGGGAATAGATATTTGAAAAACTGTCCAATATTATCAATTGTTTTACAAATTCTCTTCGAATATATTGATGATGTATGTTTAAAAAATGGAGGTGTGTTCGATAATCTATGGACAACAATAACAAATGAAGGTTTGAAATCAATAACAAAATATTCTAATTATATTAAAGAAGAGGTAATGAATGAACAGTTAGATAAAAATCAATCAATATTATTTCGAGCATTACGGGAATATCATCGACCACAAGTATTTTCATTATTGAAAGAACATAATATTCCTGAAACGGACACTATGTATGATTCAACATTAGATGAAGTTGCTGAGAATGGCTGGTCAACAGTTAAACATGATATAAAACAAAAGATAGCATCGAAATCAGACCAAACTCTTCATTCTAACCAACAACAACAAGAAGCTACAGGATCCAACGAAGGCAAACGTAATTTGTAATTTAGTCTTGTCTCACAATTTTAATATTAGATATAGCTAGGGATGTACCGAACCTCTCGGGCTCGGGTGTGAGGGTAGGTGAGAGTGTGAGTGAGAGCGAAAAGGATAGTACCCGCACTCACCACACCCAGACCCATCCCTAGATATAGTGAACATCAACGAGGAATAATATTTGCACAGAATAGTTGTAAGTTACACAAAAAAGAAACGTTTCTGATCTAAATTCTAGGTCAAAAATCAATGGCTGATACGACGATCGAAGTCCGTTTCGAACAATTTGAAGAAACTATTTGTGTTCCGGTGTCATCAGTATCTACAATAGAAGATGTTATTAAATATGTCTGTAAAACACGTGTGGATATCGATTACAATAATTACTATCTTGCCTCAGAGAAAAATGATGAAATGTTGGATAATAAGAAGACATTGAAGGAAACCAATATTCCTGCAATAGATGATCCTGAACTTCGATTGAGGATGAAGACATCAACTGGAAAACAAAGGAAATCGGTTGATGTAATAAAGAAAATAGGAGTTGATCCACAAACACTAGCTGATGATATCCGATGCAACAATATAGACCCGAACAATGCGGAAGTAAGTTTTCGTGATACTTCAGAATTCTCTTGAATGATTGTATTCACCTATGTCATCATTAAATATAATGATTTTTTTTCTTGTTGGAAGTCATCACTCGACTGTTCTGAAGCTACCAACTCAAGTGAACTAATGACCAACGATGAGAAGGCAAAAAAATTGAACAGATCAGAACATACACCAATAAGGGAGAGCTTAGAAACGAATAAGTCTAATGCAGGTGGATGTGAATGTGGGTATTAGTGTGAATGTGGGTGAAAATGTGATTGAGAGTGAAAAGGATAGTACTTGCACTCACCACACCCACACCCAAAATAATACTATTTTAACGAAACTACGCACATTTTCTTCATAGTCCATATAATGAGAGAGATAGCAATATCCTACTTAGGTGGAAAAGAATTTAATCCGGTTTAATAGTTTCAATATTGAACATCTCATTAGGAAATAACATAAATGAGGACAAAGTGTTTTACTTTTTCTAATCTCTTCGTATGTGAAGATACTTCCCTCAATGCGTCGGCGATATCAACGAAAGATTCGCTTTCTCAATAGCAACTAGTTTCATTTTATAATAAGGATATCTTCTAAGAATAATCTATCAAAATACATTGATTACAAGTGTTTTTAGATGGCTTCCAGTACTGTCGCAAAAACGTCTGCTCTTCGCTTCGCGGATTTGGGTGTGCTACCAAAAAGAATGCTAGCTCCGATCGAAGGCTATGAGAATGAGCCACTTGTATCACTCGAAGATGCAGTGAAACCACTTGTTGACATCGTACCAAAAGTCCAACGTAACGTATGTATTGTCAAGCAGAACTGTCAGGAACCAGAAGACGGCTTAACAAGTGATGAGTCTGCTTCAATTATGCTATATACCTACGAATCTACGCCACAAGAACACTCTCTCTACGTTATTCTCAACACCGCCTTACGTTCTGAACAAAGACAAAGACTAGTTCCTTGGTTCCGCTACTTACGACTCGTATTGACAGCATTAGCTCGTCTTCCGTCTAAACATTGTTTTATTAATCGAGGCGTCAGAGAAGACTTACGGGCACAATATCCGACAGGTGAAACTATTATCTGGTGGGGATTTGCCTCTTGCACATCATCTATCGAAGTACTTAAATGCGAAAGTTTTTTTGGAAAAACTGGTACTAGAACTCTGTTTCAAATAGAGTGTCAGACGGCCAAAGATATTAAAAATCATTCATTCTTTCAACACGAAGACGAAATTCTTTTATTACCAGCCAGACAGTTTTTAATTAAAGGATGTCTCGAGTTTGACGATGGCCTTCATATGATACAACTGGAAGAAACAGAACCAGCCTATCCTCTTCTTGAACCTGTCTCCGTACCAAAATTACCAGTTCAAACACCATCTACAGGTCAGTATTGATTAGGAATAGAAGAAAGTGAGATTTGTCTTTTCTGAGTCAGTTACAACAAGATGAAATGTTGTTTCGTGGATTTGTCCATATTTTTTCTTCATTCTAACCCAATTCGTAGTTCCTTATATTCGTCAACTATCTTTCATAGTACCAGCAGTGCATAAGCTCTTCCAATATCACCTAACTAAAGTCATCACGTATATAGGTTGCTTAAAATCTTTCATCTATTCTCTCTTGAGTATGCGGATGCAGGTGGCTAGGGTAGGTGTGAATATAGATGTAAGATGAATATAAGACCACATCTACACCCTCAAAGCAAGAGTTACCGATGGAAACTATTTCCAACAAGATTCAACTAGGATACTGGAATGATAACAAACATATATTTTGTAGAATAGTTAACTTATGTCAAACAATCCGATATTTTAATTAATTATATGTAGAAACAGTTTAGACATACCTTGGCAATATATTTACAAACTATTTTATAACTGATTTTTAGATAAGGGCATCAGAAAGGGTGGAAGAAATCATAATGGTATTCTATAAATCAAAAATATTTGATCGAATAAACCATTCTATGCAATTCTTTCTTCTTGATAATAAATCAGATCCGATAGAATAATTTATATATGGAAGAAGCATTTAATTCATTAGAAAAAAACAAATTCATTTTTTTACGCTAACGCATTTTCGATATGCTTTATCGAAATTACTTGAGTTTTCAAAACAAATTTGGAAAAATGATTTAATTTACTAACGAAATCTAAAATCTCTATTCATTCATACAACTCTACTATTGAATTTTATTTTTTGCATTTATTTATTTAGAATCAAAAACAACAACAACTGTATTGTCAAAACCACCTACATATAGAAATCAAGAACTTGAAGAAATGATCGATCAGGAAAAAGGTAAAACCGAAGTGAAGTTCGCTAAGAAAAGTTTGACGGATGAAGATATGAATATAGTGGCTTATTATCTTTTACGAAACAATACGGTAAGTATTATCGAGTTTATTTTTATAAATGGGAGGGAAAAGAAGAGAACTAACATCCAACCTGTTTTATTCTACAAAACAGTATTGTTAAATCTCCTGTTAGAAGCGTTTATTATGTATTTTTCTGCTTTTACATCGCTCTATTTCTGATTTCCACTTGATAAACTCATTCTAATCGATCTTTTGAATATCTTCATATCAAAATGTAGAAATGGATGAACTGACTGAGATTCATCAATTTCACAAGAACTGAACTTATCCAATAAGGCAAGAACAATCTATCTGTAGTCATTTCACCGACATAAGAAATCTGTCAATGAAAGAAGTGATTGAACGGGATCCTAATTCGATCGAGGTGCACTACTTCATATATAGAAAAATGAGTTGATCGAAAGTCGTCGCAATGCTTATATTGACTTTAGTACAAAAACAATAAATTTGGTGTTTTAAAGAACTTTTTAGCTTAGATGACAAGTTCTATTGATTGCTAAGAGATATATTTTTTTTTATTTTTCGACGGAACTTAGATTAGGTCATGTCATAATACAAATAATTTCTTTTCATATTTTAAAATATCCTTTTCCTCCATGCTTTCTATATCAGATATATTTTCTTCGGGACTTTCTTTTGAATTAAATTTATAGAAACTATTCTTTTTCTCTCCGTACATCAACAAGAAATAGTTGCCGAAAAGAATCAAACTAAATCTATTTCATCCTGATCGAGACATCTTTGAAACTGAGTGATCGTTGAAGCCTTCCAAATTTTCGAAAACTAAAAGTCTCTTATTAGAACATGAAAAATTTGTTGCGATGAACAATGTACTTTCGATATTCTACCTGTAATCTTTGTAGAAGTTTAGACACAAGATCAATGAAGATTATTAAAGACGACAACTTCTCTGTTTCAAATCAACTATTGTTATAGATAATTAGAAACATTGAGAGAAGTACCTAAATAAACTCATCTGACTGTGGTTGAGCAACACAAATCTAAGTGTGAATGTGAAAAAGGTGTCTCGTGTGGAAACTTGGTTCGAAGTAAAAACAGAGAAACAAAACTCACACTGCAATGAAAATGCTTAGTAAACTTGAATATAATTCTCTGTTTTTATTCTACGATGAATTCTCGGTGGATCCACAAATCTTAACAGTTTTCTGGTAGTCTGCGACAGACCATTATTACAAGAGTCGCTTCGATATGTCCTCTCTCGTCAGACTGTTCTTTCAAGTTTAAAATGAAGTTAGTTTCTGTTTCTCTGATCATTGAAAGCGAACAGAGATTGTCTTAGTTGAGAATATTAGTTACATTTGTAATTATACAATTCACTTCTCACAAAATGCCAAGTTGACCTGTAATGTGTAGGAAACTATTTTAAAAAGGGTCGATGTTTCATTATAGTAATAGTGATAAGATTATCGCAAATAGATATATTTCATTGCAATCTAGTTTAAACAATAAAAAGATTTATTTTAGTGAGAAGATATTTGTCAATTGAGTAAGGAAAACAGCGACTTTGTAGCTGACAATAATTAATTTCTGCAATGAAAATATTTTCACTTTCCATGGATGTCATTTGTTCTACATTTCGTAAACCAAGAATTGAAAAGGAATATTTATGGTGACAGAAACGTAATTAAAGTGTTTTCCTAGATAATACCTAAGTGATTTTATTTGTGGTAAGAATAACTGACGAAGATGAAGTTCATTCAGATAGATTATCATTCGTATTTTTCACATAGATGTGTCAAAGATAAATAAGTAGTTCATCAGTTCGCGAAAAAACTGGTATTCGTTTTTTGTAACTGTAAGGTTCTACCATCTTAATTAAATAAATCAAATTGTTCAATGAATATATTAGTTGATAGAATTCTTTGTTTTGTTTGTGCAAGTCTTTTTATTTTTCTATTAGAAGCTTCCTTCCACTTAAAAAGATCAATATCCTCACCAGAAGTCTATCAATAAATGAGAAACTTGATTGCATAGATACAGATAAGCACTGTTTTATCCTATATAACAATCATTTCATCTTTTGTCGACACTATTAGGTTTTTCAGAACCTGTTGATCAAACAACTTCTCGTTCCTTTTCCGCATATATTGAGAATAATCGCTTATTAAAACTGATTTTTTATATTTCCTTGGTAAATGATTGAATGTTTTCCTAATAATCAACAAAGTTCAAAATAAAAGTTTCTCTTTCTTTTTGTATCAACATAGTTAAATAAACATTTGTGAGCTTCTATTACATTGATTTTTACATTACTAATTCGAATAATAACACAATAGAATTTCTCGGAACCACGATATTTGTTTAATCTTTCATAGATCATATAGAACAGTTCAGCATTGTTAATGTTTGCAGAAATGTGCATCTCTAAGTTAAATGATTCTGCCTCCTTCTTGCTCATTAAAAAAGTAACACACTAATTACTAGTGAAAAGTTGTTTTTCTCTCATCAGACCACTTTTTCGACGATTGTGCATCTCAGTTAAGAAAACTTGTTATATGGCAAAACACTCCAATCCGAAATGTACATAAGCCATCCATCTGACAAATGCGATACTGAAATAATCCATAAGAAATCCCCAGTGGCGCGCTTTAGAAAAAAGACACGTCCCCAATGAACCCAGTACTTTTGCAACTGTTAAATATACAGCTTATGTACAATATCCTTATTGAATGCTTTATCACCTCCGATTCAGATGTTTTCCCAGAAAAATGATTTTTAACACCACCAGAACGCACTAAACGTTGTTTCTTCTGTCGAAAGGAAAACAATATAATGAGAGAAAACACGACTCTCTGCACCTCTCTAGTTTTCATCGTTCTTATTTCATACAGACAATCAGAGAACTCTTCCTCGAAAAAAATGAAATTGGAGATGAAGGTGCACAAG
>CAJNOI010000007.1:0-23023 GCA_905250115.1 Adineta steineri | reverse complement strand
TCAAGCTCTCCAGCAACCGAATCGGAGACAAAAGTGCACAAGTTTTTGGTGAAGTCTTACAAAAGAACACAGTGAGAGAAAACGCCACTGTCTACACCTCTCTGGTCTTCATCGTTCTTATTTCATGCAGACACTCACAGATCTCTCCTTCGACACAAATCAAATTGGAGATGAAGGTGCACAAGCTCTTGGTGAAGCCTTACAGAAAAACACAGTGAGACAAAACACCACTCTCTATAGTTTTCTCATCCGTATGTTTCCTATTGCATTCAGACACTCCGAGTCCTCGACCTCGGCATGAATCGAATCGGAGACAAAGGTGTACAAGTTTTTGGTGAAGCCTTACAAAAGAACACAGTGAGAGAAAACACCACTCTCTATACCTCTCTGGTCTTCATCGTTCTTATTTCATGCAGACACTCACAAATCTCGCTCTCGAAGACAATCAAATCGGAGATAAAGGTGCACAAGCTCTTGGTGAAGCATTAAAAAACAATACAGTGAGACAAAACACCACTCTCTAAATATTTATCATCTTAATCTTCCTTATCTCATACAGACACTCACAGAACTCTTCCTCGAAGTAAATCGAATTGGAGACAAAGGTGCACAAGTTTTTGGTGAAGCGTTACAAAAAAACACAGTGAGAGAAAACACAATTCTCTGGGTATTTGTAAAAGACGCGAAGACCTAGGAGGATCCTCAAATCGGAAAATCGTCTTGCTAAGAAATAGAGTTCTGTAGGCTGGCTCTATGAAGATCGACGAAGACCGAAAATAGTTAAAAATAAAAAAAAACTTCCAATCGGGATTGAGGTTTTGACTCCAAGAAGATCCATGAGGACCGGCGAATACTCACGAAGATCCAGAAATACCCATTGGTTCCGGTAGTTAGATAGAGCTACGCGAGTTATATACACTCTGAACATTTTTGCTTTCTATGTGCTTGGTGAAAGAAAATGGGAAGGATCATACGTTCTCAGTTACTAGAGGTTGTACTAAGTGAATAAGCCTTCATGGTTGAGGAGATTTGGTCCTTGCTATTTGCTTTCAGGAAGCATGTAGGAAGCCGAAGTTTTTAGGGTGTATAGAACTCGAGTGGCTCGATCTAACCAGCGAATAATATGGGTCTTCCTGGATCTTCGTGAGTCTTGAAGGATTCAAAAAATCATTGCGTACTGGAATTGTTTTTCTTTGCAACCATTTTGGGTCTTCGTGGAACCTCGTAGGGTTGGCCCATAGAACTCTAGTTATTAGCAATATCATGTTTCGATGTGAGAGTCTTCGTGTCTTTTAAATGTACCCCAATTCTGAGCACTTCTCTGATATTCATCTTTCTTATTTCATACAGACACTCAAAAAACTGGACTTCCGCCACAATAAAATCGGAATGAAAGGTGCACATGCTCTTGGTGAAGCCTTAGGAAAGAATACAGTGAGAGAAAACGCCACTCTCTGTACTTCTCTTATCTTCATCTTTCTTATTTCATACAGACACTCACAGAACTCTACCTCGCCAAGAATCAAATCGAGGAGAAATGGAGACAATACCTACAAAAAATTGCCGACAAAAATACATGGTTACGCATAACTTGATGAGGAAGACTCTGGTAGAATAGAGGAAATGTCATTGTATTCTGCTTTAAAATAAAACGTATATACCTGATTGTGATTGACCAATTGCAAGTACAACTTTAAGAATAGTTTCTTTAAATTGTTGACTATCAGCAATTAAATGTACTAGAACATCATGAAGTAACAGTATCTTTACTTAAATAACCGAATGTATATTGATTTGCAAATAGAATGGAAAGAAAACCTTTTTAATCAGAAAATAATGATACCAATCTCTGTTTGAGGTAAAAGTATTTGAATAATCATTTAGATATGTACAACATTGGAAACATTAAAAAATAGATATTTGAAGTAGAAAAGATTGTTTTTCTCCAGTAATCATTGTATAAAGGAGACTTAATAATATTGATTTAAAATTGATTCTTTTTGATTCCAGTCCCGATCTTAACAATCTTGAATCTAGTGTGTTCTTGATCCCAGTTCAGAGCAAGCAACTATTTTTTCAATGATCCCGTTGTCGAAAATTTATCAAAATAAATTTCTGTACTATGGAAAGAGGTCATAGTAATTCAATAAATGGGTTCATCGAAATCGAGAAATTAAACTAGCACATGTTGAAATAACAAAATCGTGTTATTGCGACACTTCCTTTAAAGGAACTACATAAATACTTTGCTTCGCATTATATTGAAAATTGTAGAAGACAGAAAGCAGCTTATCGAAGACTTAGATCTATTGTCTGAATGCGGCATCTTTTGAAGAAGAAAGCTTATTTATATTCCAACCAATGATGAATGCTAAGCACTAAAACGTAGTTCATTTACTATGTACAGATTATCATAATTTTTCAGATAACATTTAACAATGTATATACATCTCAGCATTGCGATTATTGTAAGATTTATTTTTAATTAACTAACTAAAAAATTGTTTTTCTTTTCTTTAGATTGTTTTAGTTATAAAATCAAGTGTTAATGCTATTGATGTTTGTAAACTTTGTCAATGTTCTGACGATTTAACATTGATAAATTGTGACAAAAAAGGATTGCAAAACCTTGATAATATTGATTTTCCATCGAATGTTAAAACGTTGACACTTATTAATAACAGCCTCAAATTTGATACAAGTAACAAATTTCTATATTTAATTGGTATACATTTATTTTGTTATAGTAAATGATCGTACAAAAATCGAATCTCTACCGAAATTAACTAATCTAATTCTTAATCAGAATCCACTTGAAATAATTCCACCATTTAACATACGAACCTTACAATTTCTTTCATTAGAAGATACATCATTAACATCTGCTGAATTTCCTATATCTTATAATAATTCTTCTCTACAACGAATTTCACTTAGTAATAATAAAATTCATTCGATAAATGAAACTGATTTTTTAGTTTTACATAATTCACAATTAACTGAATTATCTTTGAAAAATAATCAATTAAAATCTTGTGAATTTCTATTAAATTTACCTCGTCTGTATTCAATTAATCTCGACAAAAATCAATTTACTTCACTTCCTGAACAATTAACAACACCAGGAAAAATTAGAAACTATTCATTTATGCATAATTTCATAACAGTTATTGATGAAACATCACCATTAAATATATGGTTAAAAAATAATTATACGAATATGAAAATTTATTTAACAAATAATTCATTGGATTGTTGTTTATCTTTCTGGTTTATACGTTTTTTAAAAATATCATTTGAAATTGTTGGAAATGCATCATTATTAACATGTACTAGTCCGTTAAATTTTGCAGGAAAATTATTGATTGATCTTAATCCAGATGAAATGAATTGTCATAATGATATAACGAAAAAACCTCGAGTTATTGGTATTATTAGTGGATTTATTGGTATTATAATCATTAGTATTGTAGCCGCATTTATCTGGAATCAACGTCGTCCATTACGTTCTGGTTATCGAGAAATCGATGGCATCGATGAATCATATGGTGGACCAGCATTTCCAATATCAGATGAAGAAATTCAATAAGCCGCCGTAATACCTAATATTCACTGAATAATTCTCATATACATCTATTTTTTTTTGTTCGATATTTTCTCTGTATGCAATTTATTTATTTAATATAGTAAATATTTTAATAATATTTCAGATTCTTTCATTGAACATGAAATCCATGATACATTATTTGGTAAAAAAGAATAATCTTGAAAATTTCTTTTTACCAATAGAATTTTATTTATTTTTAGTTAATTGTGATTGTGTTTACTGGTTTAACAACAGGTGAAATTCATAATGTATGTGAAATATGTACCTGTGATAATCTTGATAAACCAATTACTGTGCATTGTGATTCAAAAAACTTATCGAATTTAACTAACATTAGATTTAATTCAAGTATTGAAACACTTTCATTTATAAATAATTCGTTAACATTTAAATCAGGTAGATTTTTTAAAAATAATTTTCAATTTCAAATTCTTTTTTTCGTAGTTGGTGATCTTGAAACAATTAATAATATAACATCATTAAAATCATTAATTCTATCAAATAATCCATTATCAACGATTCCAGAATTCTCATCATCTAATCTAACTAATCTTCAATTAGAAAATACATATTTAAAAACAGCTACATTTCCTAAATCTTATGAAAACAGTACAAATCTTCAATCAATTGTACTTTCAAACAATAAATTAGGAAAACTTACAAGAGAAAATTTCAAATCATTATCTTCATTAACAAAAATTTCTCTTGATAATGCACAATTAAATACCATTGATCATGATACATTTACAAGTATTTCTACAAGTCTTCAATCGATTTCATTAGTATCAAATTCACTTAAATCAGCTGAATTTTTACCTACATTAAATAATCTTCTATCAATTAATTTTGATAAAAATAAATTTCAACAATTACCAACAGAAATTATTAAACCAGTTCGAACAAAACATTTCTTTTTTCGTGATAATCAAATAAATATTATTGATGAATTATCACCGCTTTATTATTGGACAAAAACAAATCTCACTGGTATTGAAATCTATTTAAATAATAATCCATTTGATTGTTGTCAATCACGTTGGTTTATTCATTATCTTACTGGATCAAATAATCTTGTTAAAGATTCATTTAATCTTACTTGTGCTTTACCACAAGCATATACCGGTAGACGATTAATTGATTTACATGTTGATTCAATGGATTGTTCAACTAAACCAGTTTATCCATCAAATAAATTAACAATTATTGTATTGTGTCTTATGGGTGTTTTTATATTTATCTTGATTGCTGTTGGAACAGCTTTACGTCGACGTAATAGAAATTATTTTGGACGTCGACAACAATATGAAACAATTCCAAGTGCTGATATACCTACATAAATCTATGTCTGATATTTTAAGTCATTTTTTATTCTCATATTTCATTTAATAAAAAAGAAGAGACAAAATATTTTTTTTTCTCTTTCACAATATTGAATTTATTTATCATAATTAATATTAACGATAATTACAAAAAATCTTCTTCTGGTGGAATAATAGCAACAATAGGTGGTAATGGTTTAATAGGTTTTCGAAGAAGTAGTTTATCTCGTTTTATTGATAATCTTTTCGATGCAATAGTTTGTAAATGAGATTTTAAATTTTTATCATCTTCAGTTTCTCCGTCTTCACCACTATCCATATCACTGGTAAAAAACGAACTTTCAGAAACATCACCATCAGAATATGCTGAAAGACGTCGTCCAGGATCAATAATTTTTGGTAGAGATAATAGATTTTGTTTGCTATCTTGTAAACTCATAGATAATTTTGAAAGATGTATAGATAATGGTTCATTCATTGATTTTGATGGACGAATCTTTGGAAGAATAACTTCACTAGATGAACGATCACGCATTTTCAAAGGTTGATCTGAATATGTTGAATTAATATTATTATGAAGTAATGCAAGTTTTTTTTCGAGTCGTTTTTGTTCATATGCAAGTGATTGTAGATGAGTAGATGATTTTCTTCGTTCAACATCGACTAGACGTTGTTCAGCAACAACAAGACGATCTTGTGCTTTTGTATGTTTAGTTCGTGTATCCAAAAGACCATTATGAAAAGGTACAGTACGTTGTGGTGGACGAAAAAACTAGAATTATGTAAAATAGTAATAAAATCTATACATGTTTTATTAATAATCTTACTTTAAAAGTAAAATCATAGTCTGATATAGGCATTTACGAATGCGCCTCCAGCTCCCACACTACAATTATTAATCACCTATGCGTCGCCGTACTATAAACATGAGTTTTCTCGTTTTTTTTTTTTTCTTCATTATAATTGCTGTCGTTTGATCAACGGGAATAGTGAAGAAAAACATAGTAGTAACTTTCTTTCCAATAAACGACGAACGAGAGTATTTTCATTGGTGTTATATCACGCCCCCATTAACATTATGAACGATGCATTATGTAGGAGCATAAATATATATATTTGTTTTTCTTCAAAATTAAACCTTCAAGGTTTTCAATCAACAAAGAAAATTATATATAATTTCAAGAAAAACGTTTACAAACATGAATCTTTCTTTGAACTAAATGAACTTACAAAAAATTGTATAACAAGTTGGATATCAAAGTACAAAAGTGTTTGGTTTCATTTATCTCATAAAATTCTCTTAAGAAAACGATTATTATATATAGATGTCGTATTTGACAATTGGTAGACATAAGTAATTTTGAGAAGAATATCGAACTATTTATCCAAATATTACCAAGAGAGCATCTGAATAACATACTATTGTATGGAGAAAAGTATTGAAGTAACTTTGATTTGTATTTATAAAAATAGACTACCATAAAAAATATGAAATAAATGAATCTATTGCATTGACTTGTGAATAATACTGATGAAATTTCATTAAAAACATTTTTGTCCTTATTTAGTGGTTTCAATGTCTGGATAAGCAGAACATATTTTTTTGTGTTATGAAATAATTGAAAACATACTTCGATTTATGATTCTTTGTAATTCGAGAAAGAATCGTGATGCCTTGATGCGTACATTTTATTTTCTTCGACATGACGAAGTTAATATTCATTTGTTCTCTATCCGACTAGAAACAATGTGAAAAATAGAAGAAGAAAAAAAACTGTATACACAATTAATCGTAAATGACGTCAAAGAAAGAGAATATGCTACGCGATAAACAAGTCATATGCATAAAAACACGCGGAACTCTTACATGACGATGTCTCCCTCCTTCTTTTGCGTCGATGGAAAATACATAATAATAAAACGAACGTAAAAAAGGGTGTGTCTCTTCATTCTGTTGGTTATTCGATTTCTTTTGCGTTCTATGATTGGCGTGTCTAATACATTGCATCATATAATTTCAACATCAAATACTAAGTGTTCTTTTCATCATAGTCATAAATTGTACAATGGCTTTGGATTTTGGCTTTGGATTTGTTGCCGGAGTGACCGGCACTATTGCTGGTTATCCATTTGATACAGTTAAAGTTCGTCTTCAAACTCAAACACTTAATCATCGATTATATTCTGGTTCATTAGATTGTTTCATTAAAATTGCTAAACAAGAATCAATATTAGGATTTTATAAAGGCATGTCATCACCTATGATCGGTGTTGCACTTATAAATGGTATTGTATTTTCTGTTCAAAATGCGTCGAAAGGTTTATTTGATAATCCTGATACATATACAGCATTAGCAATAACGGGTGCTATGGCAGGTTGTGTACAAGCATTTATTTGTTCTCCAATTGAACTTGTTAAAACACGTTTACAAATACAAGGCATTGGACAACAAAGAAAATTATTTGCATTATCAACTCATTTATATAATGGTCCAGTAGATTGTTTAAGGAAATCCTATGATAGACGAGGTTTTCAACAAGGTGTTATGCGAGGTTTATCAATGACATTAGCACGTGATATTCCATCATTTGCAGCTTATTTTCCAGCATGGCAATTTTTTGTTGTACATTGTTCTCCAACAGGTAAAGAATCAGATATGCCAATGTATATGAGTTTAATTGGAGGTGGTTTTACTGGGATTGCTGCATGGACTGTATCCTATCCATTTGATGTTATTAAAAGTCGATATCAAGCATCAAGAGAACATGTTTATAAGGGTGTATGGGATTGTGCTGTAAAATCATTTCGTACGGAAGGATGGCAAGTATTTACTCGAGGATTTTTACCGTGTACACTTCGTGCTATTCCAACGAATGCATTTACATATCCAGTTTATGCACTTTTAAAACGAACATTTGATGCACCACGAGATGATGACTCAATAATTACAACACCAGTACCAACAACAACTAAACCTGTTATTAAATCAAAATCATCAGTACCAACAAAAGTAAAACCACCACCACCACCGTCGACTTCATCGATTTCTCCGATTCAATCTATGTAATACAAGAAAGAAAAAAAAAGAAGGGAAGTTTTTTTTTTATATTCGTTGTCTTGATTTTTCTATTTAAAACTTGTGTATGTCAGATAGTAATATTGATTGCTCAGTTTTCCCTTTCTTTTTCTAGTTGTTCTTTTTTATTTATAAGCTTTGTATATATATATATTAACCCTGTTTGTAATCTCTTTCTGTTTCTCGTTTTTTTCCTCTTTCATCTGTTGTTATTTGTACATAATATATAACGTTGTAGATCTGGTCTGATGTTTATTATAAAGATTTTTTAACAAATAGATCGAAAGAAAAAAGACTTGAAGTCAGAATTTAACTTCATTGTTTGTAACTATCGATAATCAACAGAACGGTAAAATTCTATCTGCTATCATTCCGTCGATGAAAACAATAGATTTTTCTGTACTGCTCATCTGTCGTATATTCGTCCGTTTTAACTTGTATGAAACGAATGAATCAATAAAGAAATATATATATCAGTACATATACGTATGAAACATCATACATAACACTACACATCGCTTTAAATAGTCATCTCATTTAATAATAAGATGAAACGTTTACAAGCAATGCCACCCCCTCCTCCTCCACCAATACCACCGACCAGAGTACATATTTCACAATCTACAACACATACATTAGACGAATCAATGAAACCTAAGTAAATTGTTATTTATCATTTAATTTTGTTTTATAATAATTTTTTAAGGAAAAATGATAATAAACCAGCTACTAGTGGTTACTGGTGGGATGTAGCTCATGTAACAAGTCGTCTTTTTGAAAAAGAACAAATTATAAATAAAGAACGTCGTCTTACATTTCGTCGTATTGTTAAGATATTCGTTTATTTACTTTTTTTTCTTATTGTTCTTACATCAGCTGTCGTTAGTAAACTTAGTCTTTTTACAATGATCAATGCATATAAAAATCTTGAACAAGTTTGTTTCATTTTTAAAGATAAAAATTAAATATTCCTTCTCATATTTTTTAGCCTAAAACATATATTATTAGATGGCAAATGCTCATACTTATGGCAATGATTGTACCTTATATATTAACATTTATACAAAGTGTTGTCTTATCTTTTATTCGTATTAAACATTCTCCACCATTTCTACTTACTATATGGGTATAAATAATTAAAAGAATAGAATGTTTTATTGAATTATTATTTTATTAGGTTCATATCGTTGAAACATGTCATACCATTGGTCTTTCCTTACTTGTATTTCGTATTTTACCTTCTTTGGATAATGTCACTGGATTATTTATATTAAATGGTGTATGTATAGTTCCAGCTTTTTTAAATTTATTTTCATCAAATCGTCATCATAATCAAAGCATAAGAATCTTAGCATTTATAACCGATTTAGGTTCAGTATTTATGCAATTATCTGTTTGTTTTATTCCCTATTTTGTTAAAACAACAGACAAAATATCTTATGATCTTCGTTGGCAATTACCATTAGCACTTTTTCTTATATCACTTGGTTATTGGGAAAGTTTTATTGAAATGCGTTTATCAAAAAAATATGTTTTTTCATGGTTTCGTCATAGTTTACGATTATTAGAAAAAACACGTCCAAAAGTCTATTTAACAGCAAGTCTTTTAAAAATTATTGTATTAATTATATCAGCTATTTGTTTTCTACCAAACACAGTTGATAAAAATTTATATTTACAAGTATTTCGACAAGTACCAATTAGTGAAAAATATAGTCGAGGATTTGGAATTTTCGATGAACATGAAGATCTTTTTCGAATAACAAAAGAAGTTTATGCACCATTTATTATACAAATCTTTTCATCATGTATTTGTTATTATACTGGACGTATTGCTTGTAAAGTTTTAATGCAATGTTTTGGTTTTTCATTACCATTAACAATGTCAACACTCGTTGCATATATAGTTTTATTTTTTACTCACGGATATACAAATAAAAAAGATACGATTAGTCTTGGACATCTATTTTATTTAGATAAACCACAAGGTAAAAAAACACATTTTGTTATTATAAAATTAAAAAATATTTTTTTGTTTTTAAGCTCTTGGTTCAAAACTTCTTATTACTTCTTTAGTTGGATTTTTAATTCTATGGTTATCAAGAATGAAAATAACTAGTCATGTTTGGTTTCCAACATCTGAACGATTAGCACAGATCCATAAGTTTGTATTAAATTTATTTGAATCTTAATTCAAACAATTTTTTTTCTTTCAAAATAGACTTTTTGTTCTTCCATATTATGAATCAGCAATTGTTGAACAAAATTTATTACTTAACAAACAAGAAAAAGATGAAATGGAAATGAAAGATCAAATTGAACCTGATTTAACACTTCGAAGAAAATTTCCTGTACCAATGATATATGTATGTGCAACAATGTGGCATGAAACTACAAGTGAAATGGTTCAACTACTTAAATCAATTTTTCGGTATAGAAAAAAATGTTTTTTTATTAACTCAATTCATATTTATTTTCTAGACTTGATTCTGATCAACATGCACGTCGAACTGTACAGAAAAATTTACGTATTCTGGATCCAGATTATTATCGATTTGAAACACATGTGTTATTCGATGATGCTTTTGAAGATGATGAAAATGGCAATCGTGTACCAAATCGTTATGTTAAACAATTAGTTGCCGCTGTAAATGTTTCTGGAGCGTATGTACATGGTGTAGAGAAGGTTGTTGAAGATCCAATTAAAATTCCAACACCGTATGGTGGACGTCTTGTTTGGTTATTACCAGGAAAAAATCGTTTAATTGTTCATATGAAAGATAAATATTTAATACGACATAAAAAACGATGGAGTCAAGTTATGTATATGTATTATTTACTTTCATTTAAATTATTACGTCGAAAAAATGGTGGCAATAACTTGACACAACCGACAACAAATTTAGATGCAGATTTTATTGGTTTTAGTGAATTTTTAAAAAATTTACCACATGATAAAAAAATTTCTGTAAGAAAATATGAATAGATTAGAATTTTTATTATGTTAATTTTTAGGCTCAAAATACATTCGTATTAGCTCTTGATGGAGATGTTGATTTTAAACCAGAAGCAGTTCTATTATTAGTTGATCGAATGCGTAAAAATCCGAAAGTAGCTGCTGCTTGTGGTCGAATTCATCCAACAGGCGATGGACCTATTGTATGGTATCAACAATTTGAATATGCAGTTGGTCATTGGCTTCAAAAAGCTGCTGAACATAAACTTGGTAGTGTTCTTTGTTGTCCTGGTTGTTTTTCACTTTTTCGTGGTTCATCATTAATGGACGATAATGTTATGCGACGTTATGCAGATAAATCAACTGAAGCAGCACATTATGTACAATATGATCAAGGTAAAATATATCATTTTTGTTTTTCTAATTATTGATTTAATTGTTTGGTTTTGTTTAGGAGAAGATCGTTGGTTAACTACTCTTCTTCTTCAACAAGGTTATCGTGTCGAATATTGTGCTGCATCAGATGCATATACTCATGCACCGGAAACATTTAAAGAATTTTTTAATCAACGTCGTCGTTGGATGCCTTCAACAATGGCAAATATTATGGATTTACTTAAAGATACTAAACATACAACACATGTTAATGAAAACATTTCCAAAATTTATATGTTTTATCAAGCTGTTCTATTCGTATCGACAATTTTAGGACCAGGAACAATTTTATTAACTATAGCTTCAGCATTACGTACAGTTTTTTCAACATTAACTATTGCTGAATCATATACAATATCAATTCTTCCAGCAATTTTCTATATTATTGTTTGTTTAAAAACAAAAGCTAATACACAAATTGCTATTGGTGCTATAATGACAGCTATTTATGCTTTAGTTATGTCAATGGTTTTTGTTGCAACAGCTGCTCAAATCGTTAAATCAGGCCTTTTAGATCCAAGTGCTGTATTTCTTCCGACTGTTGCAGTTACTTTTATAGTTACTGGTCTTCTTCATCCAAATGAAATGTTTAATTTAATTCATGGTTTTCTCTATCTTATCACAATTCCTGGTGGTTATCTTCTTCTTGTTACTTATGCTTTATGTAATTTACATGTTGTTTCATGGGGTACAAGAGAAACAGTTGAAGTTGTTCGAAAGAAAAAACCAACGAAAGGAAATGGAAAAGAAATAGAAATTGTAAAACCAGGTAAATAGAAAAAAAAGATTTTAATTAAAAATAATTTATTTTTTGATTGAATTATTAGATCCTAAAAAACGTCGACCAACAGATGTTATAAATAATATGTTTTGGGGTAATGAGGGACAACGTGGTATTCTTCATCAAGCAGGTGATGTTATTGAACATGTATTTCGTCCAACAATGAAACGACAAGAAACACTTCTACAACAAATTCTTACTAGAATCGATCAAAGTGATATGAATCATGAAACAAATAAATTAATTAGTAAAAATCTAACTAAAACAAAACATAAATCAATTATTTTATTTTTAGATAGTAATACAACGAATAATACAAAAGAACTTACTATTAAAAGTGTTCCACTTATAATTACTTCGAATGATGATTCATCATCATCATCAAGTACAGCTAATTCATCAACAGTATCAACATCAATATTAAATAAATCACGAAATAATATGATTAATCCATATTGGTCAGAATTACCATGGCTTGGTTCAGAATCTGTTATTGGTTTTCTTCATACCGATGAAATAACATTTTGGCAGCAAATTCTAGCTAAATATCTTGCACCATTAGATAAAGATGCTGAAGAAGAACGTCGTATACAAAACGATTTAATTGGTTTAAGAAATAATGCTGGTTTTGCATTTTTTATGTTGAATGCTATATGGATAATATTACAATTTCAATGTGAATATGTTGCAACACAATTTACGGAAATTATGATTGATATTGGACAATTATTTGGACAACATGGTACTCGAGTACAAGTTTTAGGTTTATTATTTATGTTATTTTTTGCATCATGTATGATTATACAATTTTTTACAATGATATTACATCGATGGGGAACATTTGTTGAAATATTAGCTAGTACAAAATTATTTGAAAAACATCGAAAATATAAATTAAAACCCGGTTCAGATTTAGCTGGAATGTCCAGTCAAGAAGTTGCTGAAGTTTTAAAAGATTTAGATATTGAATTAGTTGTACCAACATCGACATTAATGCCAAAAGATAGTGTAACATATCAAATGGAATCTCTTTTAGATAATGATCAACAATATATAAATCAAGACGAATATGATGATAATGAAGAACAAGATGTATATAATGAACCACCTATTGATTATTTTGATCATCCAGTTGTACAAGATGCTATGGATGAAAGTCGTCTTCGATTTTAGTAATTTGCTTTAACTCTTTTTTTCTTTTCTTTTAAAAATAATTAACTTATAATTTACGTTACCCTTTTCTTTTTAATCTATTGTTATTACCGTTACTGATTTAATAAACAGTGTTTACATTTCAACAACAACAAAAAAAAATGTCATCCTAATTAAATAAGCAAATAATCCTTGACTCAAGTCTATTTTTGGAAAGAAGGTGTATATATACACGAACATAGTTTTAATTAACAAAATACTTCAATGTATGATTAATAATGATAATCATCTTGATGTTTTCAACATATCTATAATGAAACATTACTTGTCAATTGAAATTTAGAAGTATGTGAACTGACGTGATACACTTGCAAACGTAGATTTTAATAAATGATAAGCTAAGTCATATATTAAAATGAGAAAAAAAAATTTCTTTTTTTTTTCATACATATATATAAAAATGTTCAACTAAAATGAAAACCTTGAGAGAAATTTTCTTACATATATATATATATATACAAATTTACTTTTGCAATATATAAACGAAAAAAAAGTTATTATGTTTCAAGAAAACGCCTTTTTACAAATAGGTTTCATCAAAATTATAAATCACACATTAATCATAATATTAAATGTCGAATGAATAAATGCAAAACATGTTTTTTAATCATACCTATCCATTTATCGTCATATTATCTTTGGTATACACTCATTAATTATTAAGAAAAAGATTTGTCACTTTTTGTATTGAATATTATGTTTTGGGTGTGGATGAATGATTATACACATACCTGTATAGAATAGAATAGAATACAGGTATATTCGTATTTTTTCTATTATTTTCTTTTGTTTAGTTATGAAATAAACTTTTGTTATATATATACATATAAATGTATATATTGTATACTTCAAATAGTTGCATCATTCAATGATCTTGTCTGGTATTGTTGATTGGTTTGAGTGTTACCGCACTACCGTAAGATATATTTGTTTGATTACTTCTTTCTTTTTCTTTAACCCTACATTTTTCGTTGATGTTCGTTAAAAAAAAATCCGCAAAGAGAAAAAGAGAAGTATAGGCAAGGCTAGGGTCGGTTATGCTTCATTGCATTTCACTCATATACATCTATAAGTAAAGAAAAGAGAAAAAAAGATATTCTTATGATTTAGCCCAATGCGTATAACGAACATGAAGCTCAGCTATATATGTGTACATATCATAATAATGAATACAGTGTCCGCAATCACCTTTAAAATAGTCATATACATATACGGACACATTTATAAACGATTCATTTATGATCGTTAGTTTGTCACTATCATTTCTTTTTACATTGAAAACTTCTACTTGAACTAACAAATTGTGCCTTATATTAAATATATATATAGAACTTGATTGTGCTCTTTATAAATAGAATTTTATTTATAAAATTTAATCTGCAGGTAAGATAATTAGCATATCCTTAAATACAATTTTTTGTCTAGTTAACTAAATTTAGAGTGTATCATTTGTAAAACGTATTTTATTATTTTTTCTAAAAACCTTTACCTATATTTGATCATACCTATGATAAATATTACCTGTTTTCTTTAAATAATATTCTTGTATCATTGATAAATATATATATACATACAAAATATTTGTTACTGTTATATTTAATCAAGTGTATCTGTCTCAAGCAATATTTTATGACAGTATTGATGCTCTTCAGAGATTTTGTCAGTTCTAATTAGATACTTTCAAAATTGTATTTTTGTTTTTTTATTATGTTAACATGATAATAGTGATACGGTATAATATGAGGAACGATAGTTAAAAATAACAACAACATCGACTATTTATATAGTTGTTTGTATATTTTTAATTTGTTATCGATTGCGGTTTCTCTAGTGTAATAGGTGTGAAATAGTTCTTTTATCACTCTATCGTTACAATATAATGGTAATGTAAAATTAAATTTTTCAAATGAAAAAAAAAATTTAAGAGATTTTCAATTATTTCTTTTTTTCTCTATATCAGTCACATCTCCATGATGAGATCATTAATCTGTGTATGTCATTTTTCTATCTTTTCTTTCATATTCCTTGTCTTTTTCTCTATCTCTCTCCCATATATTTGCTGCATGTCAATCGATACGCTTGAGATGAAATGCAAGAGATAGGTTGTGCTTGTCACCCATTTTTGCTTCACATACTTATTTCTTCTTTTTCGGTATAGTCCAGACACACACACACACACTCACACATTCGAATATATATATGTTCGGTATTGTTGAGGACTGATTGTCGTTGTTGTTTATTAAAAGCTATGGTAGAGACTGTATATCATCCGTCACAATCGGCCTACGCACACATACATATGTTTGTGTGTGTATATGTGTGCGCGTGTGACCGAGTGTGTGAAGGTGAGCTGATAGTCATAAATGTATGCCTTTAGATTTTTCTCTACCGTTTTTAGGTAATTATTCTTATGGTGATGGTCGTATTGCGATATAAAAGTAAATATATATACGTATATTCACGCAACATATATATTGGCGTAGAGTGAAATAAAAAAACCGCAAAATTATAGCTTTACACATTGTCCTCGAACATACAATCATTGAATCATCGTGAAGGAAAATTTTGTTATTAGATGAATATAACAAATGAGGCCATTTTATTGATAGTCTTGTTTTTTTTGTTTCAGATTAGTTGATAGTTTGTTCTTGTAGTAAATTTTTATTTCTTGTCTGTTCACTTGCAATGATTGATCCGCGCTTTGCCAATGCTGGCGCCGTTCCTCTTAACTCCGGATATGGAGTACCGTCAGGTTCTGTTCATCATCATCATCGTCATCGTCATCATCGACAACGTAAACCTAGACAAGGCGGTATTGGTGAATCACCGTTAAGCCGTGATGAATCAATACATAAAGTAGATCACGGTCATCCTTTTCAACCACGTAAGACATTAACTCTAAATTAAAATAACAAAAAAAAAAAACGTATACGAATTTTCTTATTATAGAGGAAAGTGCACAACATGGTAATGGATTCGGTGTACCATATGGTGCGAGTGGTATTGGAGTAGGTGGAGGAAGCTATTATCAACAACAACCACAACAACAACAACAACAACAGCAATATGGTGGTAGTAGTGGTGGTGGTGGTTATGGTTTTGGACATCAGCATCAAAGTAATGGCTATGGACAACAGGGTCAATATGGTGGTAATTCTGGAGCATCTATGATGAGACATCATCGACGACGACATCGTTATCATGGTGAAACAATGCATTCTAATGCCGATCAAAGTCAAGGGATACCAGAGTAAGTTTCGTTAAAAAATACAATTTGTATGCATAAAATTTTCTATTTTTAGGCAATTAATTGGTCAACGTTCATCAAGTGTATTAGGAAACGAAGCACCACAAGTACGCTCACCAATTCCATCAGGTGGTGATAGTGATGCAAGAGTTGAACAAGTGACTCATTCACGACGTCGTCATCATCGTAATCATAGTACAGAACATGCGGGTTATGCACAAGCACATCAATCACGTTCTTCTCAAGGTCGTACAACAGCTGGTCCGGATGGTTACGGACATATTAATGATGATCTAATTTTTATTGAACGTGGTGATCATAGTCCACATCGACAAGAACCACCACCTGGTTATGAATATAAAGGAAAAATCGAAGTCCAAGGTCTTGACAAAGAAACTCGTTCACGATCTCAAGGCCATAGTTCAGGTCTTTCACCACAACCAGCATCTGCACCATTACCATTAACAATGACAAATCCTTGTGCAGGACTATCAACTATGGGAACTATGGGTGGTTGTCCACCTGGTTGGCAACAAATGATTTTGACAGCTGCTCCTGGTGGTCCATGTCCACCTGGTGCTACTATGTATACAGGACAAATTATTTCAAGTGGTGGTATGCCTCAACCTGGTCTAGGTGGTATGGGTGGTCTTACTAATACATCAGGTGGTATGGGTTATGGCGGAGGTTAGTCACTTAATATTATCTATTTAATGTACATTTTCATTAATATATTTTTTCATATATATATTTATTAGTTGGACCAATTGGAGCAACTGGATCAGGTGGTGGACTAGCCAATTTAGCAGCAAGTCTTCCAATTCCACCACAAGGTCAACTTGTAGCTGATTATATTGTTGAAGCAGGTGCTAGCGATATAGGTGGATCAAGTGGAGGTGGTTATTCTTCTAGTTATCAACAGGCTAGTGGTTGTGGTGGTGCTGCTGGTGGTGCTAGTTATGGAGAACAGTAAATTATTATATTTTCTACTATCATATAAAAAAAATGTTTCTGTTTTCTTTTTTTATTCTAGAGAAATAGAAGCAAATACTTCGAGTCGAGCAACAATTATAGAAGTTTGGCAAAAACGAAGCAAAGTATAGATTCAAACTTTTTATTTCGATATTAATTGATAGAAAATATTTTTATTTTTCAAGAGTGAAGGACCAGGAAAATCACGTTCACGTTCACCATCAGGATCACGAAGTCCAAAATCAGGTTCACAATTCGATTTCGAACGATTCCGAAATGAAATTCTTGCAGCTATCGAGTAAAGCTTTTTAATATTTAAACTATTCATTTTTATATTTTTTATCAAAAATTTTTGTAGACGTATGGCACAAACTGGAGGATCAGGTGCGAAAATACAATGGACAGGACACGATGGTGGTACACAAACTCAGATTAATCCAACTACAGGCTTTGATGATAAGAGAGAAACAGAAAGAAGACCGACAAGTAGTAGTGCTGGTGAAGTTAGAGTTATTGTGCAACCTATTCAACCTGTCTTCTATATGCCACGACAAGGTAAAAACAAAATATATTAAAATTATGTTCTACAATTCCTTTCCATTTCTACAATAGGTGAAACAGCGTCGACAACAGGAGTATCAACGGGTCCTTCTATACAACAAACAAACACCGGACCACCTAATGTTGTTTATATTCCACGTAATGTTTACGTACCTGTTATTAAACCTGTCTTTGTTCCACGAGAACGTAAGATTTCTCATATGATAAAATTTCTTTTTTAAAACAATCTATATATATTATTTTTCGTTCATAGGTGTAATTGTACGTCCTCAAGTCATACATGTAGCTCGACCTGTGCTTGTTGATCGACCAGTACCTGTTACACAACGACCAATTATTATTGATCGTGAACGACCAGTTCCTGTTCCTTTACGTAATGGTGGTGGTGGTGGTAATAATAATGTTAATCAAGAAGTTGAAACTAAAACTGTTAAAGAAGAATACGTCTATCGAGATAATTTACCAGTCGCTTATGGTGGTCGTTGTGCTGACTTTACGGGTGGTACTAATTATGGTTATACGCCTACTCAACAAGAACAACAACAGTATACTACAGATACAGCTCATGAAATGACAAGTAACTATAATACACAAGGAACAACAATTCCAGACCATTTTCAACATAGTCAATCGGCTGCTCAACTCAATCTACAACAAGGTGGTGGTGGTGGTGGTAATAATTATCAAGAATCATACTCTAATTTAGCTCGAACAAGTAGTGCATCAGCTGTCGATGCTGGACCACTTAGTTGTACAGCCCCAATTGAAGTACTCGATGCAACTATTAATAATTCTTGGCAAAGAACGGATAAATCAACGTTAGTACGTCGATATGGTCGTCCAGCATACGATATTGTTCAAAAAACTGATCAAGTAGAACAGCAAATGTATCAAGAACTTCGTCAACGAAATGGTAGTGGCGGCGGTGGTGGTGGTGGTGGCGGTGGTGCTCAAAGACCTGACTCGTCAAATAGTTATGCATCAGGTTCTGGTATAGGTGGTATGACGACTGGCGGTTATACTGGTAGTACTGGTTCATACACACAAATTCCTGTTGCCGAGATGAAAAATTATCATGTAGATGGTATGCAACATCTTCATCATCATCATCAAGGTCAAGGACATATGCCAGTATCGATTAATTATTAAAATTCATTCTATATTCGTGTTTGTTTATTATAATTTGAACATTTATCGTACTTGTCGTGTTCTGTTAATAGACACTACTTTTATACGACGATATTCATCGTTGTTTATTATATTAATTGTCATAACTACTTTATATTTATCGCATTTAGGCTAGAAGAATCAATTTTCTTCTTTGTCATCGTTTTAAATGTTTTTATTGTATTGTGTTGTTTATTGCTCGTTTTTTGAAATATTTCTCTTTTTTTTGCTAGAATACTTTTCATTGATGCTATTTCTTTTTCTTTTGCTCTATTTCAAAATAAAACAGATAAGACTTGTCAAATTTTGTTGTCTAATAGACTAATTAAAGATTTCTTTTCACAAAATACATTATTTTATCTTACTGAAAACAAGCGCTTCCTATCACCTAGATTTTTTTTTCAAAAAAAAGAAAAAGAAAATATTGATTCGTATTTCGTTTATTTTTATCTTATTATGCATCATAAGAACTTACCATCATCAAATAATAATATTATTGATGGACATTTATCATTGGATTATATTGTTTGTGTAATTTATGATAAAATAAAAGATGTCTATTTAATGAATAATTATCAACAACGTGGTGGTCTTTGGTTTTTATCTAGTGAACGTCGTATTAATGAAACATCACTTCAAACAATTAAACGTTTACTTGATCCAATTCTTATTTATGATTCTGATCAAATACACTTAGTTAAAGTTTGTTCAACAAAAACTCTTCCATTTAAAGGTCGTGATGTTCTATTCTATGCTATTATGCCTAAATCAACTACTACAATTAATATATGGTTAAATGGTAAAGTTGATGGAATTGATATTGAACGACAATTAAATACTTTACATGATAATTCTATTGTTTGGTTAACAACTATTCAATTGAAATATATTAGTAAATTATCTCGTTTATTAGGTATAGAACCATTAACATTAAATAAACAATTTAAAGATATATTTCATTCAACTATAAAAACAAATAATACAACTGTTATTTACGAAGAAATTAAAATACCACAAATTGAAACAATATCGAAATCAACTTATAATAATGCTGCTGAAACACTTCTTCTATCAGCTAAATTTACATCAACGATTCAAGAAAAACTCTATGAAGAATATCATCATTCTGTATTACCATCGGATTATTTGAATTTCGAAACATTTAAAAATCTAATATTACGTAAAGGTTTAGAATCTTCACATATTACAGATTATTTTCGTGCATTTGATTCAACACAACGAAATTATTTAACATTTCTTGATTATTTACTTGGTCTTGCTGCATTAGATCCAAATACTCAACATGGTGGTGTACCAGCTGAACAACGTTGTCGTTATATATTTCGTTATTATAATATCAATAATAATCAACGAATGACATTTGATGAATTCAAAATAATGATTAAAGATATACATAAAAATAAAGGACAAAATTTAATAGGTGATGCATTGAACGATGAAACATTACAAATGTTTCGTTCATTTGGACTACGATCATCTGATCAAACATTAAATTTAATGGATTTTTTATCAGGTGTTGGACAACTTCGATTTCGTGGTACATCTGTATTATTTCGATTAACTATGTCAATAAGTGATTGTTTTAAACGAACATCAACACCAAATACATTAGTAATACCATCATCATCTTCGAATATAACCACATCAAATCGAACTTTAAGTACACTAACAATGGCACGACGTTCTGGTACACAACAACAACAACAAATATCTGTTGATGATACACATCCATATGAAATTGCTACACATATTGTTAAAGTTTGTTTGATGATTTAATAAGAATTAATTTTTGTAAATAATATTAATTTTAGGTAAAGAGAACAGGTGTTGTTGTTGATATAACATCATTGTATGATTTGGAAATAGCAGGAGCTATAAGTGGTAGTACAGCTTTATTTTTTGATGATGACAATGGTAAATTTGATCGAATCAATAGTCAAGATTGTTTTAATCAACGTACACATGCAAATGAAATGCTCAATGGATTACGTTATTTTGAACGAGGATCTAAAGAAGGTTATTATATTAAACTAAATTTTCTATGTACTTTTTTTTCTTCTTCTCAGGAGGACCTGCATTAAAAGATGCTTTTACATGGGGAAAAGTTGATATGTCAGCAATGGCTCGTTGTTTATTAGTTTTATGTAAACAGATTTATTCAATTTTTATTAAAGAAAATCGATTGTTACGTGTTTCATCAGCTTGTTATATTTGTAAATAACAAAAGAATATTACTTTTATAATTTTCGTATTAATCTAGTGGGTGATTTACATGGAAATTTTCGTGATTTAATTTGTTTTGAAAAAACATTCTGGCGACTTGGACCTGTACTTACACCAGCATCCATACTATTTTTAGGTATATTTAATAATTTATCACTCCAAATAAAAATAATATTATCTTAGGTGATTATGTTGATCGAGGTTTAGAAGGTGTGGAAGTTGTCGCTTATCTTTTTGCTCAAAAAGTCCTTTGTCCACATAAAGTTAGTTAAAAACAAACATATTTCTTAATAAAATCTAAAAGTAAACTTTTTTTTTTGGTGTTTCTTTTACGTGGTAATCATGAATTACGTAATGTTCAAGATATGTTTCAATTTCATGGTGAATGTCGTCGAAAATTTGGTATGGACCTTGGTGAACAAGTTTGGGAAGAAATAAATCGATGCTTTGATGCAATGCCTATATGTAACAATTAATTTTTATATAACAAAATATTGTGTTCTTTTTTGCTTGACTTAGGTGCACTTGTTGATAATCGTATTTTATGTGTTCACGGTGGTATACCATCATTAGATATAAAAAATGATTTTTTTAAATTAGTTTCACAAATTCCATGTCCATTACGTGATCCAGAAAATGAATCACCACTTGCTTGGGAACTTCTCTGGAATGATCCATTATCAAATGAAATAAATGATTTAGAAAATATCAATAATGAATTTATTTCAAATGTTCGTCGTGGAACAGGATTTTTCTTTTCATCAAAAGCATTAAATGATTTTCTTCAGCAAAATTCATTATCTTATGTTGTACGTGCACATGAAGTTCAACAACAAGGTTTTAAAGTATATATTCATTTACAAATATATAAAATATCTTTATAAAAAAAAGAATTAATCTTTATTTAAAGGTTCAACTTAATGGTCGTTTACTAACAGTATTTTCATCTAGTCATTATTGTGGTGGTGAAAATGAAGCGGCAACAGTTTTATGTGATTCAAATAAACTTCGATTGATTCGATTGGATACAAGCAGTTAAATTACCTCGATATATATGAATGTTTATATGGATTAGTTAATATAAACTATTTCCGATCAATACTTGATGACATTAAAAGAAAAAATGAATAAAGAACAGGAATATCTATCTCATATCCTGTATAATATCTTTTTTTTGCTCAAAAGCAGAAACAAATCCTAATATAATTGTATCAGTATTTCCGTTATAATATAGTAAAAATAAAACTATAGTTCAATGTTTAATCAGAAGAAGGAAATTGTTCAAGTTAATCTTCTTTTTCTTTATTCATTATCCAGGGAAAATAAGCTTAGATCTTTGTATAAAAATCAATGTAAGTGAATATTTAAGTTTGATTCATAATTTCTCTTTTTTTTTCGAAGACAACCTTTTTATTCTATGTACGAATGACACACACACACACACA
>CAJNOI010000006.1:1418554-1431888 GCA_905250115.1 Adineta steineri | reverse complement strand
TCAATTTCAAATCTATGAATGGTTGAATATCAATCAAATATTTCTTTATTTTTCTTTGAATTGATTTATATAAATGTAACGATCCAACGAGTGAAAAACTTCATCGTTAGAATTATATTGAAACAAAATGAATTTTACCATTTTAACTCATCAATTAAATCGATAAGAATGGTCTCATATCTTAACAGTTTTTATTAATTGTTCACTATCAGGAGGATTGTATATCTATGTTCAAGAATATTTTTACCAATTAGATTAATAATTAAAAAAAACAAAGAACAGTAGATCAATTTAATTGATGATTTAAACATAAATCTAAAAGTCAGTTTATAATAGAAGAATTTCGGATGGTAAATTAACTACTTTCTTTTGTAAAATTACATAATGATTAGAAATTATTTGTCACTGAAAATACTTCATTCTCTGATATGAAAATTGTTGCTACAGTATTATTGATGGTGTCATAATATAGAACAAATAAGTTATTTTCGTTTTAAACATCGCTTTTTTTTTAAAATATAATGTTGATTTCATTTGAATATAGTCTTCATTTGTTTATTGAAGATTCATATGATCCATTCACATTAGGGGTGGGTGTGAGTGTGGGTACGGTTATTCTTCTTATCCACCCACATCCTTATCATTTAGAGAATTGTTCTCTGTACAAGCCCGTGAACCACTAAAAAATGAATTAATTTAAGAATAAATGAACAAAACTCTTTGATTTATTTATCAAATATTTTTTATAATTTCGTTTTTACAAATTCAATGTTTTTTTTCACAGCCTTAATATAAGGATGAGTTGGAGGTAATGCAAGTTGGAATATGCCCAGAGCACGTTCATGAAGTGGAAGTGCTTTTGGATAATCTTGCATATTGCAATACACAGTGGCAATGTTGTTGTATGTGATAGCCAAATCAGGATGATCTGAAGGAAGGGTTTTCTTTTCAATTGCACGTGCTTTTTCGTAATATGAAAGTGCTTCTGAATAATCTTTTATCTTGTTATATACACCAGCGACGTTGTTGTATGAAACAGCCAAATTAGGATAATTTGAAGGAAGAGTTTTTTCTTCAATTTTAAGTGCTTTTTTATAAAATGAAAGTGCTGTCGAACAATCGCCCATCTCGTTATTCACCAAACCAATATTGTTGTATGTAATAGCCAAATCAGGATGATCTGAAGGAAGAGTTTTTTCTTCAATTTCACGTGCTTTTTCATAATATGAACGTGCTTCAGGATTATCTCCCATCATGTAATATACACCACCGATGTTGTTGTACGAAGTAGCCAAATCAGGATGATTTGAAGGAAGAGTTTTCAGATAAATTTGAAGTGCTTTTTTGTGTAATGGAAGTGCGTTTGGGTGCTGTCCCATATTCCCATAAACACCAGCTATGTTGTCGTAAGATGTAGCTAAATGAGGATGATTTGAAGGAAGAGTTGCTTCTCGAATTTTATGTGCTCTTTTGTAAAATGAGAGTGCTTCCGAGTACTTAGCCATCTTGTTTTTCACCAAACCGATGTTGTTGTATGACGCAGCCAAATCAGGATGATTTGAAGGAAGAGTTTCTAGATAAATTTGAAGTGCTTTGTCACAATTTCCCATGTTGTTATACACGCTACCAACGTTGCTGTATGAAGTTGCCAAATCAGGATGATTTGAAGGAAGAGTTCTTTGTTGAATTGCAAATCCTTGTTCATGATACCAAATTGCCTTTTCATAATCACCCTGGTCATCTTTGACCCATCCCAATTGGAGATAATAAATCGCTTTTTCACTTTCATCACATGTCTGTTCAAGTAACGTATTATAAAGTTCTTCAGCCTTATTAAATTGGCCAATTTTAAGTAATAATTTACCCAATCTTCTCCAACCTGTACTACCACCAGCTTCTTCTCGTATCCGATCAGTAAGTAGTCGTAGTTGTTGGTCATCATCTGACGTTAATTGTAATTCAACCTGATAAATTTCAGTCTCATGGTCCATTTGTTTAATTTCACCCACTCGAAAGACGGTATGCATTGAAAAAAGAATTTCTGCTTCGTTGTAATAACTTTCCCTTTCGATGTCGGCAAATGGTGTTGATTTAATACAGGGATCAATGGACATTATAAAGAGAATGCCCACCTTATCTGGATCAGTTAAAGCAGATTGAGCAAAACCAAGGGAGAAAATTTTATCGTAACTGGTGGACAAGAAGTTGTTAAATGACATTAATCCGCCTTTTGTTTTCTGAAGTTTTTCGAAGTCTGATTTAATAACGCCTTGTCCTCGATAAACCACAATTTTTTTTCCACCGTAGGTGTTGATTTGTTGTTGGTGTAGTCGTTGAAGTTGTCGATGAAGATCATGAATAAAAAAACCCATGTTAATAATCATATTGCCTTCCATACAGCGAAGAGCGTTGTTGAGCATAAGATAAATATTGGATGGAAATGTATACCACCAAATAGCTGATTGAGCAGGATATTCTTTCTCAAAACGGTTAATATTGGTTGGCGAGATGCAGTCGTTATGTCGACAGTAAGCAATAAAATGTTTGATGTCCTGTTCACCATGTTCCATATCAAGAAGAATTTCTTTAAATATTTGAGTGTACATAAATGTTGGGTCCAATTGATTTAAATTATCTGTTGAGTCTATTTCATTTACCGTAAGAAAACTCATGGTAATCGAATCTTGATTGCACCTTTTGATATCTGATTGTAATGTTTTGCATAAGTCGTTAATGTTTGTATGAATACCCTTGATTTTGTTCCAGTTTTTGGTCCATTCTTCATGTAGAATTTTAATATCATTCAAGATATAAATACCATCCAGCTGAGGAATGTCATTAATGAGGGGCATTATTTGTTGAGCCATATTATACTTGACAACGAGAAAAAATTTAATGTTTTCTTGAGCATCTGTAAGAAAGTCGATGCATGCATCTTGTTGCTTAAAGACATTAACATCATCAGTAATATTTCGTATTTGTGCTAAAATATTTTCGTAATCTTTACTTGTTTCGTTCATATCCTCATCTAACCAGAGAAGTGAATAATTTTTAACCATCTGCCACTCTGGTTGAATAACATCAGATGATATTGTTGTTATATTATTGTTTTTCATGAATGAATTTATTGATGAAGAAACTTTTTGATTTGATCCTGATTCACTCATTTTGTCATTTACGTAGTTTGATGTTGAGTATTAGCTTATTAATAATTGTTGCTTTGAAGAGTAAGAGACAGAATGAGACAAATAAATTTCTTAACAACATTCGTGATAAAACAAACAAATCAGAAGCGGAAGAAATGATTTCGTTTTATAATCAACATGTGCCTCCATGGTGCCATGGTGTCGACACGTATCGATAGCGTGTCCTATCGACATGAATGGAATATTCTTCACTATTTTCTCTTGTCTTCGCCTGTGCAATTACTCTAGTATGTTAGTGTGGGTGTAGAATTTTGTCATTGAAGTTGTGTAGAAAAAAAAACATGAGCCATTCATCGAATATTGCTTTTCTTCATCATGCATGTTTTGTTACTGAATTGCCACAAGGAATTTATTAAAACAAAAGAACCGTACTAGTGAACGAGAAATAGCTATTGGTTTAGGAATATCGTAGGAACTTTGCTGCTTTTCATTACAAAAAGAAAAGTATTTCGTACGAACATATTTAAAAGAAATGTATTATAAATAGTTTTTAAAAATTACAAAATTGTTAGACCTAAAGATTCAGAAAACGTTTTCGTAAATGATAATGTAGTACATCATCAATCTAATTTACTAATTGAAGTTTTATGATTGAAGCACAGAATGCTATTTTTGTACAAAAAAGAAACTGTCGCACGTTCATAATGGTAAAAATGATAAATTACAAATGGATTATCATTTTATAGTATTGTTGATAGCAATTGAAAAACAAGCTTACTTCCAAGAGGGACGTGATCAAAAGCTTTTTGAAGTGTCTATCAAATAGTATTATTTGAACAAGAGCAAACCTTTTCAGTAAAATGTTTCAGATCAATCAAATCAAATACGAAAAGTGACAGAGACATGACTAGACTGCAGTAGTATTCTTTCTTTATTTTTAATTTATAAAAAAATGTTGCTCTGGCAGACTAGTGTTGCTACCAATCCGCACAATTTCGTCATCACAACATGTCTTTGATCGAGAGAGATCTTTACCTCTTGGTAAGTTTGTAATAAACAACTTTTATCAACACCTTTCAGAGCTCGACATCTGCTTTATCTTTGCATATATCATGTGAAGAGATAGAAAAGAAAGAATGAGACGTGTAAAGATAAAGTTGATGTTGTGCTCTTTGGACGATCGAGAAAAGTTGCTTATTACAACTTACCAAGAGGTTTTTTTAAAATATTTGATCATTCATTTTCAAAAATGGAAACTCCAGAGCGAACTCTTACAACAATAACAATCCCCGAATCATTAGAAATATTGAATGAATCTTCCGGTGGTCTAGCATTTGAAGTACAACTTGCTGAATCACCACGACACAATGGTAATATTCTTCCACATTCACATTTTTTTTCGCCAAATGCTAAAGGAAATCAAAGTGACTTAGCAGTACCATTAACACCTGAGAGTATAACAGAAAAATTGAAGCATGCTGAAGAACGTCGTCTTAATCTGGAACAACTTCGTGCAACATTACTTGCAGCAGAAAATAATCGTCCAATAGAAATAAGTAAAATAAAAGATCAACAAACTGAAGAATTTAAAAAACAAACTGAAGAAAAATTACAAAAAAAACTTGAATCAGCTCAAGAAAATCGTGAACGTGTATTACAAGCTAAAATTGAAAAAGCTAAAGCACCTATTGAAAAAGGCCTTGCTGTTGTGCAACAACATTTAGCTAAACTTGAAGAAGAACGAATACTATTACAAGAGAAAATTAATGAAAAACAAAATACAGCTGAAACAAATCGACAAGAACAATTAGATCGTTTAATGGAAAAACTTAGTGAACATGATAAAAAAATTGAAGCCTGTAAAAATCAAACTAAAACTGAAATAATGATAAATGAAGAAACTGATTAAAACAAATTGCAATGACAAATCAATCTACTTTTTTTTCTGCATAAAATACGAAATTCTTTTTTCTCTCGGTTCTGATTTCTATGATTTATTTTCCTCTTGACTAAAAAAATGATAATCATTGATAGTTTTCTTATCTATATAAACGTGTAATTTCTTATATCTAATGTCTACATATCTTCTATTTTGTGCAATAAAATATCTGTCTTTTCTTTTGATTCTATAATTGTTCAAAAAATTAAAAAAAAAAATCTCTCCCGATCAAACACATCAGAATATAGTTTCTGCCCGAAAGAGTATATTGTTGTGGAATTTGAAAGCAGATGCTAATCGCTTTATTAATTGCATCTGATATCCACTAATCATATCTTCGATTAAAAACAATGAAAATAAACTAACCATTGTGTCATTAGAAGCAAAATGATTTTTTTTATATATCGTCTGATGAAGTAAAACATCGTTTAAATATTCAGATGTCAAACTAAAAACGGTTTTCATATGATAATGTTTCTCTTGATAGTTATTGAACAGAATATTACTCAAAACTAAATTACACATGTTTGGTATTTACTTCAACAATGTATTATTGTTGGTGACTCTGCTATTTATTTTCATTATTTTTGATTTTTTGAAAGAAGAAAAAGAAATGATTATGAATGTTTTTAAAACATTAACCCTTCTAATACCATGCTTGGACATTTTTGTCCATACCCATAGACAATTATTATTTTTTGGCAAAAAATTCAACTAATCGATATCAAGTTTTTACGGTGTAAATTTTTTAAGCTCTTTTATGTACCACATACATCCTTGTCATCAAAACTCCATTTTTTCCTTAGAAAAAACGTTTTCTTCTACATGAAAAAAGCTCATTTTAAATTCGATAAAATTTCTTTAGCATGGTATTAGAAGGGTTAATAAGACCTTATTATGCAGTATATAGCATTTTTTCATTAAAGATATATCGACGATTTATAGAGAAGTAATTCTACAAACCAATATTATCAATAACGATACCAACCAACATCCGATGATATTAGTCTTAATAGTAATATTCTTGTTACATTTTTAAAATTAATACGACTGGAAACTTCAAATTTGCATCATCATCTATCTGGCATTCAATAGAAGCTTCCCGAGGAGATTATATGAAATTTGATCGACTCTCGTAAAAATGAGGTACAGAACAACAGAACTGATTCAAAACTTGCAATCAATAATTTACATTGAGTGAAAGAGACTAATTAGCATGAAAATGATGCTGCATGCGAAGTTATAGCAGATATGGATCTCGTTCTTGATTGTATAGTTTATTTTAATTGAATACAATGAACGAGTTTCTTTATGTAATTGTAATACAATCTGAATGGAAAGACTTTGAAAGAGTATATTCGAAATTTCTAATAACTATTTTATCATTCGTCAATATTCCGCTACAGAAGAAATAAATTTTCGTATTTATTCAAAATCAATATACATAAATTCAACAAATCAATTTTACCACCATAAATACAATTTTCGATTAATAACTTTTAGAATATAATCACGAAAAAGTTTTTTCGATTTAATTAAATTTTTCAATATTATCATTAAATCATTAATTTGTTTTGAAATACATAATGAAGATAAATAGCGAGTATTGTCATTAGGTTTTGACAATAAAAAATGAGCTATACGTTTTAAATCTTGTTTGAATAAGTTAATAGTAAGTTTTTCCATTCGACGAAAAACAATAGTTAATAATTGAATTTTCTCTAATGTAATTTCTTTACTAATTGTTATTTTTGTTATAATATTTGTTTCAGATACTAATTGAGTTAATGAATTTTGTTGAATTAAATTCGCATTATTTCGATGAAGTATTACTATTGAATCAAGTTTCAATATATGAACATTTGATGTGAATTGTAAAAGTTTAATTAATTGTTCAAAAGAAAAATGATGACATTCAATGGATAATTTAGTAATTTTTTTCAATGGAAAAACATGATCCAAACCAACTATAATGAAATCACGTGGTACATCAAAATCTTCACAGAATGTAAGTTCCGTTGCATTTGGAAATTTATTAATAGATTGTTTTATCATATCTGTCGTATGAATACAAATATGATCAATTGGATCTTCATTTATATCAAAACGAGTTGACCAGATGTTTTCAGTCAGTTGATCATACAATACGTAATCTTTTTTTCTAAAAAGAAATAGAAGATGAGTAGAGTAAGATACCCTAATTCCATCATCATTTTAGAAATTTTTCAATAGTTAGATAGTATCTCGGCTTCTTCGCATCCGTTTGTGCTGATTTTTTTATTGCGGAATAGAGCAAACATTTCTCTATCGACCTATCGATTTTTTTATTGAAAAATATTACGATTTATACTACTAGTAACACATATAAGGAGACCTACTTCGAATTTTTTTCAACTTTGACCTCTTCTTAATTACATCACTCAAGCTGTTTCATTCTCCTAATTACATCATTTCCAGCAAAAATACATGGCACAACTAGAAAAAGCTTGTTATTAGATCGAAGATCACAAAACTTTTCAGAAAAAATCATATCATCAGATTCCTTAGATCGAGTTCTATCGATTGACATAATTTTTATTATCACTAGAACCCATCTTCATGGTTTTTTATACGTTTTAGTTGAATTTTTTCCGTGATGGAATTAGGCTGCAATCTTTATTACATCACACCAGTCATTTTTCTTTCCTAATTCCATCACGTAGTGCAAAATACATGGAAAATTTTTGAAGTTTAGTATTTAAGTTGATGACACTACCCGAAGTACGAAATTTCAAAAAACAATCAATAGAGAAAATGTAGCGCTACTTCAGCTCTATCGATTCGTGCCCATGGAAATTAGTTTTTTACTTTATTAGTACTAGAATTTCAGTTTTTAAAAATTTATAAGATATATGAACCACTCCATGTAAGCCAAGACCGAAGTTGCTCAAACGAGATTCTCAGATTTCGACGATTTTTGGATGTGTGATAGAGGAAAGTATTTGATGAATTGTAACGCTTTCCGAATTTGAAAATCTTAAATTCTCTGGATTCTATAAGTAGTTTTTGGAGAACAAAAAAAAGGCAATTTTTAACCAACGGGGGTAAAAATGTGACTATATCTCAAGAAGAGCTGATCCGATTCAGCTGAAACTTTTTATAAATATACAGCCTAGGACGATACACTAACCATAAAGTTTTGGTCCCAAAACAATGGACCATTCGGTCTCTAGAATCCCTTTACTGTACGATCTTCAAGAACGATTTTCCGCCAAGATATGGGTTTTTTTGGGGTTTAGTTTTCAGATGTTGATAATACTATGTCTAGCGTACAACCTCTCGACAAAATCAGCGTGAGATCTCTGCGAAGGTTTTCAACCGAGGATAAAAAAATTTCAATGAAAATTTGCATGTTTATTTCTTAAAATTTGTATTCATTGTAATAATTTTTAGACACAATAATAATAATTCTTATTATTTATGCATATGAAAATTTTTCATAATTATTCATTATGATTATTGTAAATTTTTATCTCTTATTTTATTCATAATAATAATTATCAATAAAAATTATATTACAAGAATAATATATAGAATTTAAAGATAAACTGTCTTTTTTACGACTTGTTTATTTATGATTTAATAAAATATTAATGAATATTTATAAAAAATATAAATAAACAATAAGAGATTTTTTTTGAAATAATAAAATATTTTTAATCTCAAATTTAGTTTATAACACTCGACGTGTATAGCTACAAATTATCAAGTTCACTGTTATAAATTAAATTATGTGTAATATAATAAATAATGGATTTTAAAGAAAATCGTTATTGATTATCGAAAACTACTGTATGTTATTCCGATAAGATTTCTTTGATAAGTTAATATAAAATATGTATATCATTCAGTTAACAAGTTTCTAAAATCTTTTTTTTGTGTTTCAACTTTTCTATCAAATTGTTTCTTAATTTCAATATCAGTAATAATATAAATTATTATTATGAGAAAAAACTTCTATTAAATAACAATACAATGATCCTTATTGATTTAACCAGTGAAAATTCTTTAGTTTGATCATTTTCAGAACAGTTTATTTATTTTATCAAAGATAAGTAGAACTTAATTAATAATACAATCTTTGTCATAAATATATGAAGTAAGTTTTTACATTAAAATTAATAAATATATTATTGAACAATTTTTACTTTTCAAAATTAACTAAAGCTAAAGGAACTATATAAACAAATGTGTTACTATATCATTATTTTTGTTAACTGTTGAATTACATCATTTGACTGTAACTTTCATTGATTCTTTGTATGAAAACAAAGAATTTTATTACTATTAAATAAAATATAAAATTGTCATTTTAAAAAAACTTGAATAGTTTCAATGTTTGTTAATAAATTAATTTATAATAGTAATATGAAGTAAAAACAAATAAATTTTAGTTTTTTATTTACTATAATCCATAAAGATAGTTAGAAGTTTCTATCATTTCTAGATAAAGCTTCATCATATTAGAAGAATGTAATTATTAAACTAAAATCGTTGAAACATTCAGTTAGTAAAAGTATTAAAAAGAAGTTGTTGTTAGTAACTAAAATAAAAGAATGAAATAAATATTTTTTAGAACAAAAAATATTACTAATTGTGTTTTTTTGTCTATGACGTTTAGTTAACAACGAGAGTAAGAAAGATAGTATTCATATGTCTAATTACATTTTTTTTACTTCTATACTAAAAAATATTCTTCATCCGCGACAACATTATGGAAGTTTGAGAAAAAAGTCTAATATTATTTATTGACAAAGAAGAATAGTAAAACATTTCTTTTTGTGCACAATACTTCGTCAAATTTCAGGTATTTTTTCTTCTACGTTTTAAGAGATTCTATGAGTATTTAAAGTTAAAAAGTATTATAAAAATTTAAATCTTAGTCTTATTTAAAACATGTTAATATATTTGATCTACTTAATAGTTTGTTTTTAAATGTATTAAGAAAGAATTATTTGATATTTATTTTTAAATCTTATAAAAATCATACAACTATCATTTTAGATCCGTCGTTATTGTGAGATATAGTGATTGTAATAAATTCAATATACTCTGATTTTCTCCTGTCATGTATCTCAATTGATTTTTTCTTTTTGTTTTATAGAAGCAAAGATTTTTCTTTCAAAAAAAAAGAAAATACTGTAGTTAAAAAATTAGTTTTTAAAAGAAAACTAGGAGAGTAATATATTAGATGACGACAATAGTTATACTTTAGATGGAAAGAAGAAAAAAACAAAATTTTCTACTGATTGAAATAGATTAAATCTAAATAAGTCAATTTGTTTATATCAACAAAAAATATTTTAAATAAGACTGTTACATAGTTATATCTTTCGTTCATATATTTCTTTATGGTCACGTATATATATATCTATCTCTTTCTTTCTCTTTCGTACATCGGGTACTTATGTTCCCGTGTGACCTTTCTGCACCTCAGTCTATTGTCTGTCTTTATTATCTCACATATATATATACGCGGGTTGTTTATAAATAAATCATTCGATTTCTCCATCATTTCACTTCGTCTTATTATACTATTTAACTAAGACATCAAGTCTTATTCGATTTTTTTGTTTTCAACTTAGTTTCTCTTACTACATTTCTCTCGTCAATGATGTACTATATAATACTTAACAGAAATACATACTGCTCAAGAGTGTATTCGATTGAATGATATATTAATAAATAGTTGGATGAGATTCCTATCAGTAATTATATGATCTTTTGAAAGAATTAATTCTATTTTAACTCAAAAATATTAATTAAAAACTGTTTAGTTTAACAGAAGATCTTACTGACAATGTAATTAGACGATTTCTTTTTTTTATCATATATGAATTATGAAAATATTCTACGTCGTCATATAATATATCTAAATCAACTTAAAATATCAATACACATTCAAAAGATTATTATTATTTTAAAAAATAAACTATAAAGATATTTAATTCTAGCATTCATTATACATGATCATGACTTTATTTTAAAGTAAAGAAAATAAACGTTTTTTTCATTTATTTGTTGTTCGTATATAAGTACATCAACGGTGAGGACATTTTATTAAAATTAAAAGAAAAAAAACAAAGAAAAATTGTCTTCACTACCTATGGTTTTTTATAAATAATAAATAGGCAAGAAACAAAAGGCTTTTACTTTTATTGAAGGTAAGACTACTAATGAGCTTTTCTTTTTACTTTGTTCATATTATAAGTTAAATTACAGAAGTATGTACATCAGCACCCATTAGATTTATCATTAGAAGTTTTTAGTATGTTTTGATAAACTAACAAGATCATTTTTTAAGAAACATGTATACAGTCAGTAATAGTCTAAAATGCGAAAAGTAATAGAGAATTAATATATCAAGTTATATGACTCATTCAGGTGAATGGAAAAAACTAAATAGAGATAGACGCGGTTGGATAAATCCAGTAAAGTATCTTTGTATAATAGTTTTTTTTAAATAATTACGAATTTTAGCCAAATGTATTTTTGATTTACACAAAATTTATTCAGAAAATATTGAAATCTTTTATAAAAAATTGTATTTATAGATTTTTTATTTCAGAAAAAAAATTCAATTATGTTATTTTCCTATCAACACTTGTTGTTTCTTATTTTAATATTATACTTACAAAGCACATCAAGTAATAGACAATCATTTATTAATTTATCTGAACTTGGTTTAGAATTTATTCCGGCCAATGAAAATCTTCTTCTTTTACTTGATATCAATGCTGATTCAATTATAATTTGTTCAACAATATGTTTTTCAAATATATATTGTCGAACATTTAATTTTAATATGCAATCAAAACGTTGTCGTCTTTATGAAGGTGATATAGATAATACAGGATCAATTATTAATTCTCAATCATTTCAGTCAATTGTTGGAACAATTAAATTAACTACAGATGATTTTATTGATTATGGACGTCCTTGTAGTTTTTGTAAGAATAAGCCATATTTAATTTGTATGAATTCTACTTGTCAATGTCAATCTCATTCATTTTACAATGGATCAATATGTCCGAGTCAAAAATTTCTTGGAGGTTCATGTACTAATGATATAGAATGTCGAAATGATATTAATCTTACATGTCTTTCAACTATGCAATGTGGATGTAAGTATTATTAATCATTTTAATACCCATCTTCTTCTCATTAAATTCAATTGAGATTTTATTATTGATTCTGTATATTAAGAAATATTTGTTAATTAAATCATTTTTTTCTTAATGCAAAATTTATTCTTTTAAACAATTTCTACATAGAGTTTCTCAACTGTTGTCTCTATCATTTGATAATTGTCAAGATATTTTCATCTTCTTTTATTATTACAGATTAATATATACACATTTTTTTATTTAACTATGCTTTATATTAAGACTGAGAACTTATTTCACATAGAATTTAAATATTTTATTTTAATTTTTTTATCATTATTAATACTATAACTATTCATAGTATCATCAGATGAGAACTAGTTGATTATTAAAAGCCCTAAGTGTGTGAACGAAATAAGATCCTCTTTGAGAACAAACAGCTATATTATTACACTGATTATATGCATTTAATAAAATAACTGAAGAATAAGAACAATTGTATTGATTTTAAAGATAAATTCATTTGATTTTCTTTGCTATTTTTAGTCATTCTCATCACAGATGATGCACATGCAAATCATACTAGTGCGACTATTTTACCACCTACGACGCATATTAACAGTACTATATCCATTTCTCCTGATACTATCAAGACTAGCACTACTAGTAATTCAGATACCATGGGTTTAACAAGCAGTTTAGCCACTAGTATTTCGACTACTACTATAATCACTACTATTCCAACAACTATGTCAACTATTACCACAACAATAACCTCGGATACTATTAATAATACAACAACCATATTAACTACTAGTAATACTATAACAATAACTACAACCAGTAACAGCAATTCAATAATAACTTCAGACATCGGTGATACTTCAACAGCGACTTTAAATACTGATAGTACGTCGATCACTCCTATGAGAACTGACAGTATTTCATCGACCACATCAAGCGCCAATAGTATCTCAACAATTATTACAGATGCCGAGAGCACTTCAACAACAACTTCAAGTACTGATAGTACTCCAACAACTGCTTCAACTACTGATAGCACTACAACAATAACTACTACAAGTACCGACAGCACGTCAACAA
>CAJNOI010000006.1:1378924-1415435 GCA_905250115.1 Adineta steineri | reverse complement strand
TGTTGTTGTTGTGATTGTTGTTGTAAACGTTCTTTTTCAAATTGAACATAATTAAGTTTAACAACAAATGTTGCTTGTCGATTTAATTCTTGTGGTAAATAAGTTCGATAACGATTTAAAACATTGGATATATTTTCTGATGAATACATTGGTCGTTCAAGATTTTGATCAATAATAACTTCAAATAATGCCCAAAAAAAGCAATCATGTTTATGAATTTGATTTAATAACTTATCAATAACAATTTCAGCTGTTGTTTCATGTTCAAGAATATTTATTGCATAACCATTTAATTCATCAGCACGAGATTCAAAATAAACAGATACCATCGTGCCATTTAATTTACGTGGCTGACATTGATTATTTCGAAGTGAAATTAATGCTTCAACACATTTTTTTTCATGTTCTATTTCATCATTACTTACATTAAATAATTCACGATAATATTGACAAAGATTATGCATTATTTCAAGATCAGCTTGAATTGATGGAGTTACACGCGCGTAAGATGATGACAGTGGGAAACGCGACGGTGGAGATGTTGAAATCATAGATATACGAGGTGCTAAATAATATAAAATTTTATTAGACTTTTTTTTAAGAACGTAGAGATTATTGAATGATCTCGCACTATCAATTATTCTATACGAAAGTGAATTCTATCGAAAACGGAATGAATCCTAATTGTGATTAATGATCAGTATAAAAAAATGATTATTTAATTCTTACATTGAAGTGATTGATTTCGTTTAAGTTTTGCTGGTGATGAAGTATTTATTAGGAGTCCAACTGAATCTTGTGTTTCATCATCAAATAATGAAATATTATCATCTTGATTTTTCGGATATTTCATATCGATATCATCTAATGATAAACCACGACGTTCACGTGGTTCATTTGTATAACTATTCATTGGTGTTGTTGTTGTTGTCATTGGTAATGGTGCTAATGCTTGAGATATAATACATGGTGCAAATGTTGAAACAAGATTCGATAAAATCATTCCATTTCTATCCGATAACATTGAAACAGTTTGAATATGTAATAACATTTTTCTTAATGTTGCATAATGTACAGGAAAATGTTGTTTTAAATCAACAAGTAAACCACGATAATATTGAATAAGTTGATCAGGTGTTATACTTGAATCAACTGTTGAACGTAACCATGCATCATAATTTTGACGTGTACCTAATAAAGGTGTTTCTAATTGACGTAGAAATCGTTTTAAACCATTAGCTACATCATGTTCAGTATAATTTTCTCGTGTTAAACTAGTATTAAATGGATCTTCAAGAAATTCATTCAACAATTGTTTAATCTTTGTTTCTTGTCCAGCTTGACGATAAATACCTAAAAGCAAGTATATTTATTTCAAGAATAGAGTACACATATTTTAAATAACTCAAATGAAGTATAATACAAAAGTTGTATTATATTACTTTATCTATCGAATAATTTGACGCTACATTCTTTTTTATCTCAACATATTTATCAGTCTATATCAAATTTCATCCTTGTGATTCATCAATACTTGATGTACTGAGATTAGAGTATTCTGAACTTTTATCATGAATAATTTTACCTTTGCTTTCTAAACCATGTTCAAAAATAAAATTAATAAATCTTTCAACAAGAACAGGTACATTCTGTGATGTTAATATTTGACAATTTAAATCTGTTAATATTTTAACTTTTGTTGCTTCACGAAGACATGAATATAACATATCGGTTAATTTCGATATTGGTGATGATAAATAAAGAAAACGATTTGAAACAAGACAAAGAACAACACCAGTAAATTCTTCACTTTTTTGATAAGCTAAAAATAATAAGAATAATAAGAACAATGTTCGATAGAAAAAACAAAAATATTTACTTAAACTACAATATTTTCTTAAATCAACTTCATCAAATATTGTGTCGGAACATATAACAAATCTTCCTGGATAAACAATTGCAATAGCTTGTTGTTTTTCAGCATTAATTCCTTCTTGTACATTTAATTTTGTTAATAAAATAAAATCTGAATAAATCAATTGATGATAAGAATATTGTCGTTTTAATAATTCACGTATCCATAATGCACGTTCAAGTTCATTTGGAAATATCCAAACATATTCATTAAATGAAGTTTGTTCATCAACAATTAATATACATTGACTATTTGTATTTATTATTGGAAGATTTGTTGAACGAGATTTTAATGAGATAGAATTAACGGATTGATTACATATAGCAAGAACATTATTTAAATCAATTTCAAATAAATATCGTGGATTTTGTTGATGATGATGATTTTTATCAAATATATTTGTTATGGAATGAATTTTCACGCGATCATTTTCATAACGTGTTAAAAATTCTTTTAATATACCATGTTTAGTTACTAAATGAACGATTGTTTCATATGGTGGAAGAATTCTTTCATCTGTATCTGTTTTCATTAGATCAAATTCAGATAAACCTAAAAATGAAATAGAGAAATTTATTAAAAACAAAAACAAAATTTAATTTACCTCCATTAGCTAATATAATTTTCATTTGTTTAATTTGTTGATGTCTTTTAGCATGATCTGCAACAGCAAACATTTGCCGTGAATAATTTGGATTTGCACCTAACATAATTAAATGTATTGTTTTTCCACAATCAGGTGTTTCAACATTTTCATATAACATTTCATTGAGTTGATCTTGTGTAAGAGAATATTTCGTATTTATTGGTAATGGTTGAAGATAAAGTTTATCGAAATATTTTTTTCGTATATACTGTTCACGTTCTAATTGTGTGGCTATATAAGTTGGTTTTAATATTCCTAAGGAATTATTTTCTAATAAATTATTTGAATATTGATTTCCATAATCATATAATAGATCAATTAAATCAGGATCACATGCTGTTGTTATAAGAGATTGTAAACGAAGAAAATCAGATGTTAAAAGACGATGAATAGCTTTAAAAGTTTAATAAAATTAGAACAAATAATTAGATTGAAATTTATTTACCAGCACATTTTTTACATATAACTAATAACCATGACATAATAGCAATTGTTGGATGTTCACAATCACAATCAGCACATCGAGAATTACTTGGATTTCTTCGAACAATATCAAGATAATCAGTTGTTTTATCTTAATAGATAGGAAAATATAAAAATCTTTGATATTTTCTTGTAATACCTAATAAAATTGGAGCATCACCATTTTCTAGTGATGTATTTGAAAAATCATCAATTAATGGTGAAATAAGTGGTTGCGTATCGTCTACTGGTTCTATTGAATAACTAAAATAAAAATTTGATTTTTATTAGTCTTTTATTGGCTCGAAAATAACTTACTAGTTTTTTCCTTCATCTTTTTTTATTGATCTTAAAGGTTGCTGTTGTTGTTGAGCAGTAGCTTGCTGTTTAATGACTCGATTTAATTTTGAAATAAATACATCCTTATCTTCATTAGTATGTACAGGTTTTTCACGTGGCTAAAAAAAAAGGATTATACATCGTTTTATTTATATTTCTAACAAAATCAACTACCTCAAATCGATTAATAATCATTACTTATGACAATTATACATAGACAAAAGACCAAAAAAACATATAGCGAGCAATAAAAAGAAACATACTAATCAGCGCAGTATGGTCTTTGCATACTTATTTTATTCATGATTTTCTTTTTTTTTCTCCTTTCGTTCCTACACCATGTGAAACTATATGAAGCACTCCGATGATATATCCTTTTTTTTATATAGACATAAAACAAATGTGTTAACTAGAAGAAAAGAAAAGTGTCTCTACCGAAATAATTTGTTGTTCTGGATATGAATAATAAATATCATTATTTGTTGAAGTATCAATAATAACGTCAGGTACAGTATCAAGTGAAATATTTGGAATATCTTGACTATCATCAAACGATAAATTTGATTCTAAAACAAAATTTTTAGCAAATGTAGGTGGTGTAGCATAAAATTGAGTAAGATCAGACGGATTTGGTGGAGTACGTGGATCATTATCTTGATTAGTATTAGTTAAAATATTGTATGTATCACATGAGAGAGGATTTTCATGACGAGGCATTACATAAAAATCATCATTTTCTGGATTATTTGATGAAATGAGTTGATTTACATATGGTATAGAATGTTCAGTTGATTGCTGGATAGAATAAATATTTGCATGATTATTTATTGATGAATCTAATGTAAAGAAAAACGTGTAGTTAAAAATTCCAGAGACAAAGGAATAGTCTATAGATCTAACAACTTAATAGTATAAAATTTTTATTTGAAAAAAAAAGATTAGCATAGTTAGAATTCTTCTGATTAAAAATAGATTCAGTTTTATCTACGGTTTCAGTTTTTTTACATCTATATGACATAAGTAAACATTCTTCAGCATACTATTCAGTCACTCTTGTAGTATTTTTTTTAAGAACATGCCTACGCATATTGTGGCTTAAGGGCATAACAGAGTGTATCGCATTTTTCAAATACAAACATGTAGATAATCCCTTTCTAATTTTAACTATGTTTTGAGTGTTTATTTGAACTGAGTGGGAATGTAGAATCTCCCATAAAAACGAAAAATTTTCCCAAATGCAGAAAAATCAATCAAAATTTTCCCTTCAGTATTTAAGTAAAAGAAATGAAAAGAGAGATGAGACTACACGATATGTTTAAAACATACTCTATCGTAATGAACATATCTTCACCTAAAAAATTTTCAAAAGTTTCCCTGAACGCATGTCCGCGCAAAAGGGTATATTCTCCACTCCTGTAACTGACAGATATTGAATTAGTTATTAATTAGGATGAAAATCTAAGTTTATATAATCAAATAAAGAGCTACAATAGTTATTGTTACTTACCATCGAGTGGTACCGTATCATCTAGACCAAGAAAAACAGGTAGAGAATCGGGCGGTGTTGGTGGTAATCTCTTTTTTAATTTCATTTTAGTTCTTGATTGTGGTGTTGGTCTATTAAGATAGAGAGTATTCGAGAGACGTGGCTCACTCGGTATATCATACGAATCATTCATCTATAATATAAAATTATATAATATTAAAAAAATTCATTTTAATAAATAAAATTAAGAACTTTATTTTAGAAAATTTTTATTTATTTTTTATCTTTAATATACGATCGTTTTAAACTTATTGAAAAAAAGAAATTGACAATATACGATTAAATCAGTTTAAATATTGACTTTAAAATAAAACAAAAGAAACGAACCATTTGTAAATTTTTCGATACTTATCATAAATTGACATTTGAAATTTAATAGAAACTACTTTAATATAACGATCGACAATAGGAGAAAAAAAACAGAACAATGTTAAAGATCATATCGAATATGAATAAAAAAAACATGAATCACTTGGTCAAAACTAATGTGGCGACACATATCAAGAATTTTTATTCGTAAAAATATCTAGACCATTGAAAATATTTCCTATATTGACTAAAGTTTTTTTTTCTACTTCCATAAGATCTATTCGAAGGCCTTTGAATTCTTTTTCATATGATTTTTATTTTTTAATTTAGATCGAGAATTAATAAAACGATATTATATGTCACATACGCCAACAAAAAAAAGTGTTTTTGATCGTATTGGAGGAAATTCTGCATCACCTTCTGCACCGACTAATACAAATAATAAAAGTGTATGTTAGATAGTTTTTTATTCTATTGTGAAAGAAATATTCTTTTCTAGACACATGGTTTTTGTAATTCATTTATTAAAAATGGATCATGTCCATTAGGTGATACTTGTAAATTTATTCATGAACAACCGAAGTTAGATAAATAATTTTATTGAATAATTAAATGAATTTGTTTGTTTTCTTTTGTTAGTCTCGATAAACAACCAGGATTAAAAGAAGAACTTCGTATTACAAAAGTATTTCGAATATAAATGAAATTTTATTATATTTTCGATTGTGTTTTTTTCTAGACAATAACCCAAGTTGTTGATATGGCATCACCACCTATAAAAAGTACTGTAACTATATCAAATGAACAAAGACCTGTTGTTATTTCAAATTCTATTCAATCACATCGAACTGTTATTGAAAGTATTACAACATCAACTGAACATTCAGGTAAATGATTTCTTTTAGAAGAAAATTAATTTCTTATATTTTTGTTGTTAAAATCAGATCGTCGATTGAGTAGTTCTGATCGTAAACAAGTAAATTAATTCTTTTTATTTTAATTTTCTTTTTTATTAATGATAATGTTCTTTAGTCTCAAAGTCGTAGTTCCAGTTCGAAAAACAAATCATCATCATCAAATACAAATGAATCATCCAAGAAAAAAAGTTATTCGTCCTCCTATGAAAATCGTCATACATCAAACAAAAAACAACGTACTATGGATAGGTAAGTGTTTTTTTATTTCTCCTATTAAATTGTATTAGTTGTTTTTTTCTTAGTGATTCATCTGTTAGTTCCGCATCCGATTCTGAATATCTTCATTCATCACAAAAACATAAAAAGAAATCTTATCATTCAACATCATCATCGAAATCAAAAAAACATCCATCCGTATCACCATCAAATCATGATGATGAAGAAACTTTAAATGATCAATTATTACGACAAACACAATCATATAATCGATCACCTAAACGAACAATAGTTATAACAAAACGAAAAAAAGATGAAGCTATTAAACGAACAAATAAAGATTCGAAAAGTAAAACACTTCCAGATATTGAATTTCTTGGATCAAAAAAAATCAAAACAGAAAAAAAATCTGTTGAAACAATCCATCAACAAACAGAAAATAATAAAAAATCTTCGGATATTAAACGAGAAAAAAAATCACCAAGTAAATCAACAGTAGATCAACAAAGACATCATTCATCTTCGACAAATACAAGTAGTACAAGTATTAATGAAAGAAATATACAAATTAAAAGTGAAGATACAAAATCTCAATCAAATAAAATACAGTAAGCGAAATTTCGTTTTTCTCAATTTCTATGTGAAACTTTTCTAATTATTATTGCATCCTTTCTTTTGATGTACAATAGTGTTCTACATCAGATATGATTGATAAATTTGTCAAGATCTCTTTCGTGTCCGTCAATTTGATATGTGAGAAATACGCGTATCAAATCAATTATATAGTTTGATCATAGATACTAATAAATTTCATGTAATTGTTTCGGATGGGTCAATTCGAATTGCCTACCTATTGTATCGTTTTTGATAAAGAGTAAAATGAAAATAGACAAATTCAATCTTTTAGATTTACTTTCTGCCAATCAAAACATCGAATTTAAATAATGTACATGCATTAAGCAAAATATAATATTAAAATTCTTTTGCTCAATAGACTTTAGTTCGATTTGTAAACACAAAAAAGTATATCTTTTCTTTTTAGGAACTCATCTGAACGATATGAACGATCTGATCGTAGTATGTTATTATAATTTGTTTTTTTTTCTATTAAAATTTTTTTATTCGAATAGATACGTCACAATCAACTCCACCTATTGTTCAACTTTCTCCAACACCTCCAATAGTAACAACAGCAACTGAAATATCTGAAAAAGAATCTATTGAAATTCCAATTGAAACTGAAAAATCGGTTGTTGTTCAACCACCATCACCAGTTTTTGTTATTCTCGATGATGATTCAAGTCCGTCACCATCGATTGATAAAAAAGATGTTCGACAAACATCTACAACACCAGTAAAAAAATCAAATGACAATGATAAAAATAATTCTAAAACAAATAAACGATCTCGAGATACCGATAAAAATCATACGAAAGAAAAAATAAATGGAAATACGGAAATCAAACGTAAACGTCTCAATGATGGTACATATTTTTTATTCTTTTTTTTTCAAATTAAATATTTCTGTCTTCTAGGTAGTTCAAAAAAAGTCACATCAAATAGTAAAAGTAGAAATGATAGTCGATCTACTACGAATCGGTTTGTTAAAATAAATACAAATTTTTTATTATAAATCTTCATATTTATTTTTAAGATCGGATGTTCGTCGTAATGTAAATACATCGTCAAGAGATGATTCATCGAGTCGGAAATATAAAGAAAAATCTGAAGTAAAATCAAATCGAACTAATGAATCCAAAGATCGAAATTCAACAAAGTCACGTAATGATAATATTCGACGAGATACAACACGATCTTCATCAGAAAAAAAGTAAATTATTATTATTAACCTTCAAAATCATTTCCCTTCTTTTTTCTATTCAATCTAGACGTTCAAGACATCGACATGGAAAAGAAAAAGGTAAGAAATAAATAAAACTAAGATATAAATATAAAAAAATCGAACAGATTTAGAAAATGTTACCGATTCTGAAGAACATCTCGATGAACCAATTCTACCAAAACCAAGTAAATTTTTTAATTTAAAAACGATTATTTTCAAATCATTTATCTATTTTCAGCGGCACTTGAGATTTATATGTCTATGGATTGGTCATCATTATCTCGTGATAAACGTATTCCATTAAATTCTCAAGTAACATCACGTATTACTCGTACTGATCATAATAATAATAATTTTATTGGTATATCGGAACGTTTATTAACTAATGTACAAAAAGAAAAACTTAATGAATCTCAATCTCAATCATTACCATTAAGTTCTTTTATGAAACAATTACAAACAAAATCATCATCACAAATTATTAATTCTTGTAATCGTAGATTTGGTTCTTGTGCGAAAGATATGATTGATATGAGACATAAATGGTTTACAAGATCAGTAAGAAGAATCTTTTTTTATGTTAATTATTTGAAAATTTTCGTTAATTCTAGATTGAACCAGTTCAACAATATGAATTTATTAATAAAGAACATTATCTAGCATTTCAACAAGCTATTAATTGTTTATTAGATAAAACATCAAATGATGCATCAACTGTACAAATTGAAACAACAACTGCTGATGTTTTATTATCTTAATTTGTTTTCTCTTCTGTTGTCATTTTATATTTGTCTTGTGTTTTAATTCGATGTATCTATTTTCTCGAATAAATCATTTACATATTCGTTGAGAATAAAATATGTATCAATCATGAAATCAGTAAATGTCCAAATGATCTTTTACTAAAACTCGATAATCTATACATTCGACAAAGTGACTCAGTAATGGCATTATGATCAGAGTTTATCGAGTAGAATAAGTCATGAGAAATTTTCCGTTCGATACATTTTAGTTAAAAGAAGAAAAAAGAGTCAAGTACGACTTAGTATAATATGATTAAGAGTGCATAAGAAATATGCACTCTATACCATAGTCATTGTTATAAATAAGCATGAAAAATCTTTATACAACTAATAATAAATGTACCCAATCACAATTCATTGAATAATCAACAAATACAAAATTCAAGTAAAAATCGACTACATAGATTAGAACTATAGTAATGTTTTATACATCTTGTACATTATTTCCATGTTCACGTCGTTTTCGTTTTTCATAATCTGTTAATTCACGTTCCCAGACTGGTAATAATTTACTAACCATATCCCAATAATTACTCTAAAAAGACTTCATAAAAATAAATGTGTATATAAACTAAGAATAGATACTTTTAATATTGCAAATTTATTATCATCTGGTTGTTTTAAATGTGTATCAATTTCACGATTTAATTTTTGAATTGACTATAAGATAGACGTTATTTTAGAAGGATATGAATTATCTCATTTACTTTTAATAAACCTTCATTTCGTAATCGAGCTTTTTCAACCGATGACATAAATAATGTTTCATTACTTTTTTGCATTGATTGAGGTAATTGAATAATAGAAGAGTCAAGTAAATTTTGCCGTTCATGTTTACTAAATTTTTTCAAAAAAAAAAATTGAAAACTAATTAATAATTTTCTTAATTACTTACATATATGTTCGTTTTAAATCTAATTCTGTTGATTCAGATTGATATTCTCTATTTTGTCCAAATTTTTTCAACATTTTTTTTTTTTATTAAATAAAAAGACAAAAGAATTAAAACAAATTACACCATTAAACGTATTTTTTACATGGTAACAATCTAAAGGATAACACAAAACTACTGCCCTCTATCACTTCATGTAAATTTAAACTAAAACTTCATGTTCTAAATACATCCATTTATTCATCTTGTAAATCAGTTCTTCTTTATTGAAGAATAGACAATTTTGTAAGAGAGAAAACTTTCTATTAATAAGATTAGTATGCAAATCTATCTACTTAAACTATTCAGAAATGATTGAAAACGTTTTCGCTTCAAATAACTTCCAATATAATTGATTTATTATGTTATAAACTATTATTATTTATTTGTTCGCAATCAAAATATTTTGTTTACATGTTAACGAATATAATCAAATCAATATATATCACTCAAAATTTGAATTCAGCTACGTCGTTTCGCTCTTTTACACGTACTCTTTGACTCATATGTTTGTATCCTATCTTAGAAATCTCTTTCTCATCCTTATCAAATAGTTGAGTACTTGAGTTCAAGTGTTTCGAGAGTATTATATATATATATATGATAAAAAAATACATTGTAGATATTCATTTTTTATTATTCTATCGAAATTATAAATATAATACATAAAGAAAATAAATCTCTTATACATCAGTTTGAGGTTTTTGTATTTGATATTCTATAGGAGGAGGAGGAGGCTTGATCATTTCTTCATGTTCTTCAGTATTATATTCATAATTACATTCATTATCAACTCGTCCAAATTCAAGTTGTCGTTGTGTACTAATTGTAATACCAATCATATTTCTATTTTTGAAAAATAAAAAATTAATATTCAATATATTAATTATAAACATACTCAATCATTTTAATTCGAAGAATTTCTCGAAAACCCATATTTAATGTTTCGGAATCAGTTTTTGCTGTAATTAAAAATTCCGTAAAAGCAATAACACATGATAGAATAATACCAAATAGAAATATATAAAAAAGACCAGTTACACTTGAGAGACTCAATTCACTAAAACGTTTATCTTTTGAACTTTGTGAACATTCGGAACGTTCATACCTTTAAATTATAGAAGCAAAAACAAAACAAAGTGTAGATATGATAGATTAAAACATACCACCAACGTTGTTTGAGCTTATCTAAAAATCCTGATTCACGTAAATTACTAATAATTATATCGATTGCTTCAGTTAAATCAGAACCTAATCTTGTTGCTATTCCATAACCTTTGGAATCAAGATCCGAACCAACTTTCATTGTATCACATGGTAATCTTTCATTAACATATTCATTTTTTGTTGATCTAAATTATTAATTTTATCGAAAAATATATATCTTATTAGTAAACTTACTCAATGAAAAAGGCGTATCTTCCTTTTGAACTTCGTACTTTTGCTACACCTTCGTCATTTGTTGTAACAAATACTTCCGATGAACTTCGTTGCATCATTATCCACATATGTTGAAAAACAGTTACATTTGATTTTTCGAAAAATGCTGATGTTGTACCATTTAATAATGAACCATATTTTATTTCTTGTTGTTTAGCTAAAGAAATATTTAATTAAAAAGAACGATCAGCGACTTAATATATCTACTTACCAAGATCTTCAACACTTTCAATTGGTGTAACTAATTTTTCCACAGTTAGAAAGGCGACAAGATTAGCTGTATATGATGAAACAAAAATTAATGAAAAATACCACCATGATATAGCTGCAATTCGACCAGAAAATGATTTTGGTACGAGATTAATTGATTGCCTCATAAATGATGCAAATGAAAAAAAGAGTGCATTAGATATTCCAAATAAATGAATTGATTCTTCATTTATTTCATCATTTTTCTTAATTTTTCGTTTTTTAACTGAATTAAAACCTGATGTAGGTTGAATAACAGCAGGTGGAGGTCGTGTTCGAGAACGTGATCGACGTCGTAATGATGCTCGAGCTGATACTGGTAATTCAACAGATGATTCGGAAAAATTTGAATCACGATTTTGACGTTGAGAATGACTCACACTTTTACGTCGATCATTAACACTTTTTGGATATGAAAATGAACGATAGGATGGTCGTCGAACAACACGTCGTCGCCAACCAGTATTAACAAGACATGATGTTAAAAAAAGAACAACACTAACAGCAAAATATGACAATGAAAAACATAACCATATTTCCATTGATACAGGATTCATAAAGGAGAAAACACCTGGTTTTTGTGCATCAGGCTTACGAATCTGTAAATTTAAAGAGATAATACATGTATATATATTAATCAATAGATTATATTCATACCATAATAGAGATACCTAAATTCATAAATGGTTTACTAAAATCAACGACTTCCATACGTTTTTGACTAATCGTTAGCGGTGCAATAGCCATATCTGCTTTTCGAGAGACAATTTCACCAACCATTCCTGAAAAATTACATAATCAAAAATTTTATACTATTGAATATAGTATTAACGAACCATTCCAAATGCCTGTTGTTGCATTTTTACTTCCAAAACTACCATCTTGTACAATACGAAATTGACATGTTATATTTAAAACTGAACAAACTTGTTTTGCCAAATCAACACAAAAACCTTCAACTTCATCAAAATTAAACATCTGACCACGTAATTCATTTAAATCTGGTTGTATTCGAGTATAATTTACATGTAAAACTGTTTTTTTACGTAACATAAGAAAAGGTTCATCAAATAAACTAGTTATATAATAAATTTTTGATGTTAAAGTTTTTTCTTTTGGTGTTAAATCTTTTTGTTTATCTATTTGACATGATTGATAAACATTATTCATAGTTGAATAACGTCCTATAAGTTCAATTTGTTTTTTAAATTGATTTGAAGATGATTTTCTTGTTGAAAAAACATTCACATCAGCAAAATTACATGGGATTGTTTCATTTTGAATTTCTTTTAAACGATATGTTTTACAATCGAGTAAATTTGAAGTAAGTATTTGTATAATTAAATTTAATGAATCAAATAAAGGACGTGCATATAATTGTGATGATTTTGATAATTTCGAATTAAAATATGAATATGAAAAATATTCTTTATTTATATTTATTTTATTATCACATAAATTTAATGATAGATTTGTATCATTTGATGATAATAATGATAATGAAGTATTTTTTGTCAGTGAAGAAGTTGAATTTAATAATTTATCTGAATCGGAATCATGACGAAATGATAATGTTGATCGATAATATGATGTATTACGTTTAGAATTTGTCGATAAACGTGAATAATCATAGGTATTTATTGTTGGTTTATAATCCATGTTACAATCACGTTGTTGATAATCAAAATAAATTAAAAGACCAGTAAAATTAAGTTTATTCATCCATAGACAAGCATCAAATGTTGATACAATTATATATTGATAAGAATTACTTGTAAGTCCTATATGATAAAATCAAATAAATATGTCATTTATAATTACAAGAGAATTGAAAGAATATATGAATTTTTAATTAATAAAAGTATAAAAATGAAGTGTTACAGATCTATTAGATAAATGTTAATTCATTAATATTCGAAGCTTGTTCCTTAATTTTTATTATGACAAAGAATTAAGTAATTGTTTCGATTCTCTGAGGATATATAGTTACTTTTTATGTTAATCCTAATGTATGCACTTTATTTCGAAGAATATATCTCATATTTAGACAAACGATATTAAGATGAGAATAGTCTCATAGTAAACAATCATATGTTTTACTTTTCCATCTTAAATAAAAAGTAAATCTATGGTTTCAAAATAATCGTATTTGAGAAGAATTCTTACTTATCTAACTTTTAATCGAAGAAGGTTCTACAATATACTTATACAAGTATTCTATTATTGTGAGTTTTCATTCGAAGAAATAAAAAAAATACAAACCCATATGTGAAATTTTATCAAACATTATTTCATAATTATCATAAGAATACAGATCAAGTAAAATATAACTTGGTAATTGATCTTTATGTAAAGAATGTGATTCAATACTATATAAAAGTGAATAAATATCTTCATAACGTGTTGTACGAATATCAAGTCTAAAATCATTAAAATATTCATCACTATTCATTAATCTAAGTAATTCATAAATTCTATGTGTTGATTCGTCATGATCATAGATATATGCAGCTTTATGTACAAGATTAAATTTTAAATAATTAAATAATACTTGAAGAATATTAGGCATAAAATAATAATCTTGAGTAAATGATCTAAATAAAAAATCAGAATAAAATTTCGAAAACAAAAAAACGAAATACGAACTTCGTTAATGAACATAACATTGTTTTACTTCCATGTGCTTTCATATTAATAAATGGAATCTGATTAATTTCACAAAAATCTTGAATTAATTGTGTAGAAAATTTTGCTGTACGTGTTATATAAATATTTGTAAAATTTTGTTCAAATTCAAGTTTATTTATAAGATAAGATAATGAATTTGATGTATTTATCCAATATAATTGTAAATTTAAATCTTTTCGTCCACAAAAATTTTTATTCGGTATTTTTATATTAACAAATTCTTTAGGATTAACATTATCATCGATAATTCCAATACGTATTATTGATTGACAATTTGTGAAATATACAATTGATAAAAAAAGATACAAAATATGATGAGACAGCATTCGGAACAAATAAACATGTAAGAATATGTCAAATAGAGTTTTTTTCTCCTCTTCTTTTTCTTTACTATAATAAGTAGAGTCTAATCGATAAGAATAAATTGGATTAGACTTACTATTCATCGGTTAGTACTTTACATCGTATATTGATCGGAACCGAAAGCAGAAAAAAAAAATAAGAGAATAAGAAACATAGATGAACGGATCGACATAAGGCTATTAATTTTTACAAAAGAATGACAAAAAACATCAACAACGAAGAAGAAGAAAAAAACGTTATGTATTTGCGTACATCTTTAGTTTCTTTTTTTCCGATGCTTAAAAATTTGAAATATATGTGAATATAATGATGATAATCTGTGTAGATAATAAATATTGTCCTCCAGAGAGTAGATATTCGATGAAGCAAAAAAAAAAGAGAGAAATGATCATAAATAACAGCAGGAAATGACATGGATGGATAGAACTTGAAAATAGAAATTTCCGTTTAATGAGATTCGATCACTATCTCGATTTGTTCATCCAATAGACAATTTTTACAAATGTTTATTTTTCGCACACATGGAATTAAGTAGAATAACTAAAAAACAAAAAAACTAAAGCAAGAAAAACGTTATTATGTGCACACTTCAACGATTCACGCCATACATTTCATATGTTGTTTTTTGTTATTGTGCAAACGGTTGCATTAGTCGTCAATAAACACTTTGTAAAGTTACAGTTAGTTATATTTTGAATCGACCACCTGTAAGTATTTCAATTGTAATCTTAACTACAACAAAATGAAGTAAATAATAGTGAAAAATTATTGAATAAATGAGATAAAATATCTTTGATATATTATAGAGAAGAAAAATCTACAAAAAATCGAGAAAAATCAGGACAATCAACACAAAAAGGTGGTAATAATTCAAGTCGATATTTTAATTTTTTGGATAGAAGCCATTCAGTTTTTCAAAAACCAACTTATTATAATGATTTGATTGGTATTCATCCCTGGTTACGTCGTCCATTATCACGTCATTCTGGTATTCCATTTCCAGCAATAAGTGGAACACCTGTTTCACCACGTTTCGATGAATTAGCACAACCAAAACTTAGACATCAAAACCATATTCGACAAGGTAATTGGAAAAAAATTATATTGAATAAAAATATTTTTTTTATTTTGTAAATAATTTCTGTAGAATTTTTTGATAATGAAAAGAATTATTCATATAGTGGTGTTAGTTCTGGAGCGTTAACAGCTGATTGTTCGCCAACTATATCTGAACTTGCAAGACCAAAAGGAACAGGATCTCGTAAGAGAAGTGCTTCCCAACCTCCACCACATTCGTCAGGAAATGATGGTCGTGCTCAACCTGCCAATACGAATGGATCGGCTAAACAAAAAAAGAAATAAAAATTCTATGACAAAACAATGAACAAAATTACTAGAAATCAATTCTATTTATATTTCTTTTCAATTTATTATTGATCATTTAAATTATGATTTTTAACAAAAAAGATTGTAAAGAAAAATGATGCTTTTTTAAAATTAAATGTATGCATTTATAGAAAATATTTGTTTCTACAAAACATATGACTAGAGCAGAAAATAGCACGAATACTATTAATAATGCAAACAAACAAAACGATCGAATGAGAAATTACATAAGCAAATTAATGTATTCTATTAAAATTAATAGTTATTTCTATATATTTGACAATCGTGATGTTTTCTCATATAAATATATTCTTTTGTTATTTCTCATATGCTTATAAATATCAGTTACTTGAAGATAATATTTTCATAAATATTAATTCGATTATATCATTATAACGAAAGATAATTCAAAACTCTCATTAAAACTATAATAATAAATGAGATATTTTAGATATTCTATGTATTTCGTTGATCTTATTTAACTTTATCTATAATGAAAATTCTAAACAAATTGAAAAATGAATGTCATAACCTTTTTATTGAATTTTAATTATTGATAATAATATATTATTTTTTTATAAATACTATTGAAGCCTTAGTTAATATATTTATATTTTTGTATAGAACTTTACACAAGTGTTTACATTCATTTACATCAATGAAATTCTATATCTATGACTCTTACTGTATAGATTGAGCCAGTATTGAATCTTCTTGTTTATAATACTTATGTAGTTTCTCATGTGTATTAATTTTAGCTCTTATTTAATGGAAAAAAATCGGATGGCAATTAACTAGAGTAATAATTCTTTAATGCACTTCTTTTACTTTTTTTTGATAAAGAAAATACATTCTCATTTATATCTAGAAACAGTACTCCTGCATATGATTCATTTTTTTTCATAGTATTATATTTCAAACTTAAAACTCCTAAACACGAACATTTTGTATTCAAATTAAGTTTTATCTAATATAGTATATTGATTTTATAAAATTAATTGGACAATATTAAAATGTCTATAAAGATATATGAATACACTTTTTCAAAATTATTATACGAAGCAAAATGTGTTTTTAAAGCATCATAATATGAAATTGTTTGTTAGAAAATCTTATAGCCGATTGAACTTGGTTTATTTATAGAATATATGGAAAACTTCTTTTCCTTTTTATAATTAGGTGTTAAATACACATATGAATATTTATTTTGGCAGATTTTTCTTTTGCGTGTTTGCATGTAAATTGTATCTGATAGTTTTACACTGATGTAAACTAATCATTAAGCCGAAAGTTGATTGATTGATATTATCTAGAGAATTTAAGTTTTTTATTAGATAGAGACGAATGATGCTTGTCTGTTTTTCTTTATTATAGCTTTCAAGTCAATTTCTCGTCCGTTGTAAGACGTCATTCGATGCATGAAGTTAACACACTTCTTGTCTGTTAAAGTTTATTAATTTTCTTTTTTTCTCTTTCTCTATGTTATCCATTCAACTGAACGTTCTTCATCTTTTTTTTTCATTTATTATTTTTTCAAAGCTACATCTCATCTTCAAATTAGATTTTTAAATAGTACACAGTGAAGAATCATCTCATCATCATGGTATATATATATATGTTGTCATGAACAGGAGACAGATTCTGAAAAGAATGTCATGTTGAAAGCTCTATATTCCATTTTTTTTCCTTCTTTCCTACTAACACTTACACCGGCTTGCGTGTGTCTTTTTTTCCTAGAATCTTTGTCTATGTCTCCGGCTGATTTTTTTTCTTGTTCTCGTCTATCATACTACTGTCGTATCACGAGTTTGAATTTGGAAGGAAGAAAAAGAGTTAGAGCGTTGCGTGTGCGGTTAGCTATAGGGTCGATTATTTTTTTATTCTTTCGATCTATCTTTTGTTGCTTTCTTTTTCCTACCATATTTTACATCATTACCCCCATTCTAAACATGATAGAAATCTATTATCTTGATAATTTTCGACGAAAAATTTTTCCGATTTTTATCAAAATTCAATCGACTATGGGAAAAATACTTTCCCTTGTTTTTTTTCTATTCGATGATAGAATTTCTTTTTATAAAACTATTCTATACTCTTATGTGTTATTATCATTGAATACCATATTAAAACGTATACGTGAATATATGGGTAGAATTACGAATAGATAAGGAATAAAACAAAAAAAAAAGAAGACGCACACATAGGTCATAGAAATATATATAAACTTTGAAATCAAACGCACTTACATTTATATATATTTCTTTCTAACTTTAGATGGCTCCATCAAGTGGTGATCATGCAGCGAATGTACCGTCTTTATCAACAAGAACAACTAAACATCAACCGACCATGGGTCTTCTTGATGCTATTAATCTTCTTTTAGCATGTATTATTGGTTCAGGTATATTCATTAGTGCTAAAGCAGTACTTGAATTTTCTGGTTCCTATGGTTTTTCGATTGTTGTTTGGATTAGTTGTGGTATACTTTGTATTATGGTAATATGAAACTTCAAGAAATGAAAAAAATAATTGAATTTTAATATTTTATTTCTAGGGAGCTTTATGTTATGCCGAACTTGGTTGTGCATATGTATCATCAGGTGGTGATTATACATATCTTCGAGTAGCATTTGGTAATTTTGTTGGTTTTCTTCGTGTTTGGGTTGAAGTTGCATTATCACGACCAATGATTGTTGTTTTAAGTGTTTTAACAGCATCAAATTATCTTGTTTATTGGTTTTATCCAACATGCCCGGCACCTGATAAATTAATTAAATGTCTTTCGTCATTTCTTTTATTAATTGTTGGTTTTATTAATTTAACATCAGCAAAATGGACAAATGGTCTTCATCAAATATGCAATATTTTTAAAATTGGTAAAAATATATTTTTGAATTTTATTGTTTGTTTATATTAGTTTATTTTAGTTTCTCTATTACTTGTTATCGGCTGTGGTTTTTATAATATGTTTCGTGGTCGAGTAGAAAATTTTGCTGAACCATTTGAAGGTTCAACCTATGGAAAAGTCACAAGTGCACTTTATGCCGGTCTATTTCCTTATTCCGGATGGTAAGAAAACAAATAACATTTATTTTTTTGTCTGAACAAACATTTTTATAGGAATTATTTAAATAATGCAATTGATGATCTAAAAGATCCCAAACGAACATTACCACGTTCAATTGTTATTTCACTTTTACTTTGCATTTTTGTCTACTTCCTCACATTCAGTTCTTATTTCACAGCTTTATCAGCATATGAGATTTTAATGTCTGATGCAACAGCTGTTAGTTTTGCCGAACGAGTATGGAGACCACTATTATATGTTATACCCATTGGTGTAACAATGTCATGCGTCGGAGGTAAATATCTTTGAATTTTTTTAATTATGAATTATTCCAAAAAAATTATTTATAGCTGCATCCGGAAATATCTTTACTATTGGACAAATGTTTAATGGTAAGCATAAAAATGATTTCTTAGAAATAAAAACATTTAATTATTTATTTTTCTCTAGTTGCTGGTCGTGATGGTCTTATGCCACATATATTTTCCATGAAACATTATGAAACAAATGTACCTATGATTGCAATTCTATGCGAACTTATTCTTAGTTTTGTTTTTCTTTTCTTCATGACGAATATTGGACAATTGATTATTTGTGTTGGTATGATCAACTGGATATGTAAGTATTAATTCAATTCAATTTCATTATTATATATATTTTATTTATAATTAAATAGGTATTTTACTAGCTGCTATTGGTTTAATCGTTCTTCGTTTTAAACATCCAGATCGTGAACGACCAATAAAGATCCCATTACCAATTCCAATATTATTTATTATAAGTTTAGTTGTTCTTATTGTAGCAAGTGCAATACAAGACGTCAAAAATATTACTACATCTTTGCTATTATTAGCAACAGCAATACCTGCATATATATTTGGTGTTATGTGGAAAAATAAACCCAAGAGTTTTACTCGTCAATATAATTCATTTGCAATCATGTTACAAAAAGTATTTCATGTCGTTCACGATGAACATACCGATTAAAATAGAGGAAATCTATAAATTTCCGTCGTTTTCATTTTTATTCTTCTTTTAAACCGATTTTTTGTTTTCCATCTATGTAGGCTTGTTGTAATGTCTTTTTTTTATATATATATAACAGTAACAAAACCGTTTATTATTTAGTTGTTGTATTGGTGGGTTATTATTGTTGTTAAACTTCTTATTTCTATATACATATACATTTAGAAATGAGAATAAGATTCATTAATATAAAAACCAAATACCTGTAACCTCAATCCTAAATATCTATTTAATTCATTGATTTTATTAAAATTTAACGAGATTGATGATAAATATGAATAATTTACATTAGTGTACGAATATTTATTCCATTTCTCACATATTTGAATTGATCGATAAATAATAATCTCCAATTATTTTATGAGAAATTCTATTTTTCTCTTAAAGACGATTATGTTTTACTTATAAATTTTTTTTTTATTAATAATGTAAATTATGCTGCCATCTTGTGTTTATAAAATTTTATTTCGAAGGGTGTTACCAAGGATATATTATTTTCATATGAAACTTTAACCATCTGGTAAAACTATTTGCATACTTCAATGTTTATTTTTCTCTTTTTGTTTCTTTTCAATTAACATACATAGAAAATGAAAAACAACTGATTTTCTTTTCTCTTCTATTTCTTTAGTACACATTACAACAAAAAAAAATCTGCGCGTCGTGCCATTATTGTTTTTATTTTTCATGGTACTTTACAGTATCATAAGGTATTGATGGCAACGACAACATGTGGTTATGAAGCAATATATAGTGGAAAACTTCTTTTATTCTATGTTAATCGTGAGGGTTTACCTTTATCGGAACGATGTAATGAACGTATGTGGACTTTCTGTATGGAACAATATCCGAAAAGTAAGTTTATATTTAATATCATCTTTTAAATTGTATATAATTAAACATGAACATTCAACTTCAATTGTAGTATTTGAATAATAAATATTCTGTTCTTTTAATAAACTTTCATGATAAAAAGAAAAAAGGAAATAAATTTACTTTGAAGTAATAGTATAATTATCCTAGTTTATTGACATAAAGGGGGTAGTCGAAAAACCATTAATTTTAATGCACGCTAGAAATGTCATAATACAGAAGCCCTTGTCACCTAGATCACGAATTTGAAAGCCGCTTGTCTAGATCCGATCCCTTTTGTGTCGATTTTTTTCCGTAGGGGGGTACCTGCGTCGTAGTAGAGTAGTTTCATGAGGTTTCAAACACAAATACACAAAGTATTTAGAACCTTTTCAGAAAATTTTGTGAATACTTTGTGTATTTTATGTTTGACATCTCAAGGAACTACCCAGTATCAAGCTCAAGTACTTCCCCCATGGAAATTGCTGGAAAAAAAAGGATCAGATCTAGAGAAACGGATATCAGATTCATGATCTACGTGACAAGGACTTTCTTATTATAACATTTCTAGCGTGCATTAATATCAATCATTTTCGACCGCCCCCTTTAAAATTTTTATATTAAAAACCAAACTTTCTCTATATAAATCATAATTATCGTTTATCAAAGTGATTGCATGATAGAATTAAAATCGTTCACTAGTCCGAAAAAAAATGATTCATACTAATTGACAGGAAATAGTCACAGAAAACATTTTAAGATAAGGTTTTTTTTTGTTTCTCAGTCCATCTATTGAATCAATTATTTTGAGTCTTGTTAATTGCATACTATATTCTTTCATGGTTTGTATTTCTTAAGATGTATTGGAAATAAAAACAGTACGTGATCGAATTACTGATTATCCTAAAATAACATACATCGATCCACCATATCATCTTGCAACAAATACACGTTTAACTGTTCAAGAAAAATTACAACAAATTCAAACTTATATTCAACGTCTTGAATACAATTATACTGGTATGCAATTTTTTGATATTAATACCAAACGTCCAATATCTGGATTAATGGATTCTGCTAGACATATGTAAGATATTATAAGAAACAAAAAAAAGCAATCAATCATTTTTTCTAAATTTATATTTAGGATGACAGAAGCATTACCAATAAAATGTTTAGAAGCATTTTTAATTGCTGTTTATTTGACAACTGGTATTACGGGTCTTGAACGATTTAATATATCATTTAAAACACGTTTTAATTCAATTACATATCGTCATATTGTTCTTGGTATTAGATACAATCAAACATATGGTGCATTAGGTTTAAGTCGTCGTACTGATCTTGCATATAAACCATTAGATGGTAAATATGATCGTTTATCAGCTTTAATCGATGATTATTTACGTGCATATAAAAACTATGGTCATACTGTTTTACGTATTAAAATTGGTTTACCAATAGTACATGATTTAAAATCTTTTTTAACAATTAACTGGAAAGCAATTGTTATTCTACCAAATAAAACAGATAAAATTGATTATGAACGTGAATTAGATAAAATTGTTCGTATATGGAGACAAATGAATATGTATTTACCGTATCGAACTACTATTCCACCAGCATCATTAGTACAACCTACAAGTACAGTAATTACGACAGCATCATTACCCAATCGTTTACAATCGATATCAATTCGACAAAATCGTGAAATATCATCAAATTGTCGTCCAACAGTTATTAATAAAATACCCATAACAACAAATAATACTCATACAACTGCTAAAGATCAATCTATTGCTTATGCGATTCGAGTTTAGTTTTACAAAATTATGTTTATATGTAAATTTTTTTTTTTTGGAAAAGAAAAAAACAGACAAAAGAAAAAGAAACATACATACATACACAAAAGAAAAAGTAGCGGCACTAGAAGAAGCATGTTTAATATATGTAAGGTTAAAAAGCAAGCAAAATTAAAGGAGATACAGATATATTTTTGATTATAAGATAAAAAAAAAATATCTTGAGATTATCATTTCATACAGTTTTTACATTGGTTTTGTTGCAGGATATCCTTGGTTATAAACCATAACATCATTATATGCTGGTGGGCCACCTAAAAAGAATGAAATCTTTAGATATAAGATTATAATATAATTTTCCATTCAAGTTTCTTATTTGACATGTTTTCATTCAAGAATAACAAAGCTTTGATTTAAATTTGATCAAATACATACGAAACAAGCATTGCAAATAAACTCTTATCTAAAAAAGCAACTCACTTCTCATATTCTCATTTGCATGCATACTAAATTTACATAAACCAATAATATTATAAATATACATATGTCAAGCATAATCTCATGCATATAGGTCTATTTAGTTCTAGATAACTCACATTAGTTTTAAGAGTGAGATGCTATAAAAGTTTTGAATATTCGATTATAAACATATTTCTTTCAATAAAAATATCAAATAAAAACGTTTTCTTTACCTTCTTTTACTTGATATGGATTATACGGTTGTTGTTGTGGTGGATATGGTTGTTGTTGAGGTGGATATGGCATTTGATGTTGTTGCTGTGGATAAGGATTATAGCTTCCATCATAATTTTGAGGTGGAGGTGCATATGGATTACCATGTGGTGGTTGTGGATAACCCATTGGTGGTGGTGGATAGCCCATTGGTGGTGGTGGTGGATTATAAAAAGGTGGTCTTTGTTGTTCATCAAGTGGAGGCTCCATTGGAACCATTACAACATCTTCTAGGAAAATAAAATTTATGTAGAAAACAATGAAAGATACTGAAATGCTTATCATTACTTTGACTTCGTCGACGATGTCTTACGAAAATAAAAACGATTATAGCAACAATTATTATAACAAGTAATATTCCACCGAAACTTGAACGATAATGTCTTGAATCACTAAATAAATCAATTATTTGAGATAAAAAAACAATTTTTATCATTAATTAAAAAACAAACCTAGTATATCCATCAGGAATACAACAGAATTGTTTTCCATATGTGCCACAACAAGATCTTGCCTCCATTGGAAATCCATTAAGTGGACAACGAAATGATCCGAAAGTTGTACCATTTATATCTTCGTTATTTATACACGTTGATCCAGCTAAAAGTAAAATGCAAAAGAAATGAATGAATGATTTATATATATACAAAACTTACTTCCAAAACCAGGTTCATAATATCCAGGACGATAACTACGGTGTGATGACATAGAACTCATTAATGAATAGGCTGCTACACCACCAAGTGCTCCCATACCAAAACTTCTAGCACTACTTCCAAAACTACTTCCTGTACGACTAAAAATTAACAAAACTATTAATAAACAAATAAATAATCGTCACAATACATACACTTTATTCATACCACCATAACCCGATGAACCACCAAATGTCCCTGCACCTTTTGAGCCACCAAATGATCCGCCACCTCGTGAACCACCTTTAAAACCTCCTCCACCTCTTCCACCACCAAATCCTTTTCCATCAGTACATGTTAAACTTAAAACTAAACATAAATAACAAAGAAAAAGTCTTTTTTTAACATTAATTTATCATTTTATAGTTACATGAAATAATAAACAAAATATAAAACCATCCAAATAGATGATTTCTTCGCATTGTTTCGTAAACAAAATAAAATCTGAAAACAATAATACAGATATTCATTAAAATTTAAATAAATCTCAACGTATAAACATATCCAACATAACAAAAAAACAAATTAAAATTTAAACAAGTAAATATTATAAACAAATAGATATATATATACATATAAATTTGTTGTATTAGTAAATTATAGAATATTTATGACTCATTTAAACCTTTTACCGCTTCGGAGTATGGTGGAGCTAAATAGAAAATAAAATATGTATTCAACTAGACTTTTTTCATAGAGCTTACGATCTGAAGACATATAATTAGCTGTTCGATTAGTGACTTGTGGCTGTTCAGTATTCGTTTGTTCATTTCGTGCTAAATAATAAATTAAATTTACACATAATATGACAATTTATTTTTGATATTTATACAAAAAGGAGCAATTATCAAAATAGAGCGATACGTTCAGCATTAAGATTATTAGTAATTAGTCATAGAATCATACATACGTTCGTCATCTACTTGAGCGGCAGGGACATAAGTAGGAGCTAAATATAAAAGTGAAGAGGTCTAACTGAATAATTGCAAACTGTAATTTCTATAAAAAATAGATTTCCATTGTAACATTTCGTATTTTTTATCACTCATCTCAAAAATTTCTACTTCAGATACTTTAAAATGATTCAGGTAATAATTTATACGTGATACACTCTGAAATATTTGTATTAAGACATAAGACGCTTGTGTTTCATTGACGTCAATAATTTTTCGCCTTCTATTCTTTTTTTGTCTTCCCACGAATAGATACATGACGCATCAATATACTAACCTTTTCGTGTTAAATAGCGACGATAATAGACGATACAACAAGCAAAAAGTAAAACGAAAAGACTACACGCTGAAATAATACCAATGATGGCACCAATTGCTCGACCACCGCTAATAAATATAATGAAAATATAAATTAATTTCAAAAATAGGCATGATTATTTTTTAATTATAATTCTAAGAAATTTTCTGCGAAATGCATTTTGTCTTTATTATAAAATAATTTGTAAAAAAAACACCAGACATTCATCGAGTACTTTTCTTTCTATTGTATTCTATAGTTTAATTAATTTTTTAAATGTATTCCGGTTTTCAACAATATAAATAATCTGTATAAAATACAAGTAAAACTAACGTACAGCATAATAATTGAAATATAATTGTTTGGCAGCAATAATTTAAATGAATTTTCTGATTATTTACACATTGTATATCTATAAAATACAAGACATCAAGAAAGGATTAATCAATTGATACAATTTAATTGTAAACAAAAAAATAAATAGAAGGAGTAATAGAGAAAAATGGTAAAGAAAAAAATTTTGTTGTTTATTTGAATTGAGAAAAGTATTTTCACGCTTGTTAAAATTACTGTTATAATGTATAGACGAATGAAAAAAATAACATTAGTCATGATACAAATATTCTGTCAATCATCAGTGAAAAATCAAAAGACAGAACAGAAAAAATAAATCCTTCTCAAACATAGACATCGATATTCGAATCAACCTAGACTGAAATATAAACAATTATTAATATTAACTAGCCTAGGTCATCAGAAATGAATTCGAAAAAATATATATACTTTCTATAACAGACTAGAATTTATTATTGTTGAAAAGTAGTAAATCTATTAAAAGATTTTGTAAACATAAGTCTGAAGGTTTTCTATCAGAATACCGAAAAAAAAATATTCTAAACAAAAAAATAGAATATACTCCGAAATCATTAAAGCATTATAGCAGAACAATGACGTCTATTCGGTTCACTGCTTGTATTCAAGATAAAATATTTTTCTGTTCTATTTAGTCGAGTCTTACAATTTCCAACATGAAAAAAAAAATGCACTCAAAATTATTTTAAAATAATTCTTACAATAGAATAAAATTAATCTTATGATTAATGATGACATATGTAAACGTCGAGAGAGGGCAAAAAAACAAATAGGAATCTATTTTTTTTTCTATACATACGATATAATGATTGCTTGAAAGAAAAAATAATCTGCTCTTGCTTTTCATAATACGTCGATATATCAACTTGAAAAAATATTAGAGATAAAAGAAAATTATTCTTCCCTAGATTAGTTTTTAGTAGATATGATGTAATCTACAAATATTATTCTAATCTTCTGGAGTTTTCCCTCTGGTGATCAAGCTAAAATTCAATGACGTCATTAATCATGAATAAACGTTTATTCTGTTCACCCACCCTATTGTCTATTTATCATAGTAAAAAAGAAAAGAATTTGATCTGTGAGTCATTCTCGTTTCCGCGTTCCATTTTCATTACTTATTCTCTACAATTACGGATATTTATATTGTTGATTATTATAGTAAAAAATCATTATGTACTAAATATATATCTTTAATAGTAGAGAATTCAATACTTTACAATTAAAATGAAAATTAATTATAAATTTAATAATAATATTCTATATTCATATTAAAATAAAATAATATTTAACGACATCTATAAAATTATTCTTTCAAGAATGTTTTTTGCATTTATATATATTAAATCAAGAAAAATGTGAATGAATTTAAAGAGAAATTTCAAAATAATATATTTAATGCTTGTCTATGATTGGTATGTTTTGTTAACTATTAATATGTATTTATTTACTAGGTTAAAAATGTATCAATAAAAATAACATAGACGTCTCTGCTTGATGACCGCAATTCTACATTGTCTACATGTTTGTCGCTATTGTCTTTTTTTCGTGTTCTCATTTACTAACATCTCATATTGCATGTTACCTGTTTACTTGCATGATTGAATTAATAGAAATTACATATTCGAGTAATTAACTATTTTGTCATATGGTTATTGTTTATATAATTTTCGTATCAGTATTCAATATTATGATAGGATATTTAAAAACTGTCTAATTTCTATATATAGAAAAAAAAGACTGAATAAACCAACACACACACATATATATCTTTAATATGCTGTACAATATAGTATATTTTTATCTATTTATCTACTTAGTAATGAAAATAAACAAGGACGATATGTAAGACGCAAAACAGATGGAGTTCTTATATAAAATAAAAAACCTTGTCGAATATCTTAATCTATATCATATAACACTAATTGAAGTATCATTGATGTTGAATAAGTATTCGTTTAAAATTGATTTCTTGTATTCAGTAAAAATATTATTATTATACAATATTGGTTAATAAGAAGTCTAATACAAAGGATTATTCGATTGCTCCGAGAAGGTTTTTTTCTTTCTATCTCTCTCGTTTTTTTTTTCATTTTTTTTCCCATATATTACATATTAGCTTGGCATTTGGTTAAAGAGAAGAAGTTGATGTATCTTGTTGTGTCGGAGGTTTTTTTTTCTCGTCCAGATGCAGTAAACGAAGACGAAGAGGCGGAAATACTTGACTGCGGCTGAAAAAGAGATGATGAGAGAATAGCAGAAGAACGAAGAAAGAATGTAGTCTGTCTCTAGAAATACAAATAAGAACGTCTGTCAGTTACAGTACTACAATAGTGTTCGTTTTTTTTTCTTCTTCTTATATCGAGCGATTTTTTTTTTCTTGAGCAAATACTTCCTCTCATCGCTCTTTTATCGTGATCCAATACTACAATAGTTTTCAGTTTGGATGATTACATCTATGTTTCTTATCTAAAATCCAATGGTTCTCTACAAGGAAATCACTAAAGAGGTAAGTTGTCACTTGAGATTGAACGTGTGAAATGAATGAATTCTTTTGTGTCTCATGAGGAGGTGTTAACATTTTTGTTTTGTTTTTTTTGAAAACATCTTATGAATTATTTTAATGGTCAATTTGTATTGCATGTGCTTGACAAATGAAATCTCTTCAAATTCTTTTTATTGTATAATTCGATATTTGATATATAATTGCAGTCAGGCGATAGTTCGCTACAAATAAGAATACAATTTACATCGTATTTTAATCTATAAAACAAATATATTTTTTATTCTTATTAATTATCGGTTATACAATAATCTCATACTGCATTCTTTTTTATTGGTACTCAATCTAGTATTTATATATATAAATACAATCTTTATTAGTTAATTATATCATTATTGAGTATAGTTAAATGATTATTTCTTATACAAACAAGTACTAGTTCATTCAAGCATATGATGTAGATAATAAGTGTGAATATTTAAATTAACAACTAATATTCAATTTCAAATCATTAAATCGATAAAAGATATTCGACAAGAAGAAGAGAGGAAAAAAAGCAATTATGATAAAAATCATAGATCGTTAATACATAAAACGTGTTCACATAGACAAATAGAAGATTTCAATAATATAAAATAAAATTGATAGATTTTACCTTGATTCTTTTTTTTCCTTTGCTTTCTGTTTATATTATTCTTTGTGTGAATTACGCACCTGGGCTTGTTTTTAAGTGATTGGGAAAAAATGAATGGGAAGGAAGTTCGGATGAATAATGGGTATTTTTTTCACATTGGAAAAGCTATGTACATTTATATTATGTCAATCCATATTATGACTATCAGTATTACTAATGCGATTGTCGACATACATACATACATAGAATGTCTGTAACACTAAATGTATGCGAGTGCCACACACTACTCGTCATCTAAATGCAGCCCGATATACTGGTCATTCTCTGGTTCAATACAATGAAGAGAAGAAAGAGAATAGGAGAAAAAAAAACGACAAAGGTTCATTGTTAACTGAACAGGACAGACGAGAAAGAAAGAAGAAGAAGAAAATGAGGAGTTTTTCTTTTTGTTGCTTCTTTTTCTTTCTCTCTTCTTTTGAACCATTGAACACCAACTGCAGAACATCGGACACATATACTTGCCATCGGGTCGAACGTGTTCTATGTTGATTTTTACTCGTCTTCTTTCTTGCTCATTTACAATAGAATCGATTTCCTGGAAGACTAGTAAACGTAATAATAGTTAACAATTACACGGTCTTTTTTTTAGAATAGGATTCGATTTCACTCATTTATTTTCATTTTTTTTTTCTTCATCTATCTATTTTTTAGAGGTATGTTTGCGAACGAACAAGTCAAAATAACGAACTACAACAACAGCAGCAACAACAACAACATCATCGAACATATATTGATAGTGGAATAATGGTAGCGAATAACGGGTCAACAACAAATAATGGTAGTGTTAGTAGTGGACGTATGATAACACTAAATATCCATGTTCCACGTGATAAAATTGTCCAACCAATGCAATTTGATGTTCAATTATTAATTGGGGATGTATGTCGGAGTATTCAAGGGCATTTACCAATTACAATTGATCACGATCGTAAGAAAAATATAATTTCTTTTTTTTTTTTTTTGTTAAGAAAATATTGATATTGATTTTTGTATGTCTAGAATCCGAATATGGACTTTTTGTTAATGATGGATTATATTCATCGAGAAGTTATTGGCTTGATCCATCGAGAACATTAAGTTATTATGCTTTAAAAACAGGCGTATGATTAATGAGAAATTTTTTCAATTGAATTTTTATATTGTTTTTTTTCTCTCTCTAGGACAATGTCGAATATAAAAATAAATATCGATCATTAAAAATTCGTTTATTAGATGGTACAATTCGAATTATTCTTGTTGATGATTCCTTAATAGTTGCTCAATTAATGGTTTATATTTGTACAAAATTTGGTATTGCAAATTATGATGAATATTCTCTTGTTTATGATCTTGATGCTGATGATGGTAGTAGTACAAAAACAGCAACACTTCGTCGAGTAAATTCTTAATATAATATTTCTTTTCTATTAAATATTTTTTCGTATAGGAACGATCCCTTCAACGAACAGATAAAAAAATGGAAGAATTAAAGAAAAAATGTCATACAGATGATGATAGTTAGTTAAAAATTTAGATTTTAATATTAGTTTTTAAATAAACATCTTTCAGCTCTATGGCTTGATCATTCAAAAACACTTCGACAACAAGATATAGATGAACAATCAACCGTTGTTTTACGACGAAAATATTTTTTTTCGGATACTAATATAGATCAACGTGATCCTGTACAACTTAATTTACTTTATATTCAAGTAAGAAGGAAAAAAAATATAAAATAGTATATTTATAAAATTTTTTATTCTTTCAAGTGTCGTAATGGTATTCTTGATGGTACACATACAGTTACTTATAATGAAGCCATTCAATTTGCGGGTCTACAAAGTCAAATACAATTTGGTAGTTATCAAGAATCGAAACATAAACCAAATGTTCTAGAGTAAGAAAATATATATATTCTATTCTATTTTTATTGAGCTTGTAAAAATTCTTAAGTAAAAAAAAACAATTTCATCTCTCTCTCTCTAAAATAGTTGTTGTAATAATTGTTCATCAAATGAAATGTATTATCGATCAGATATGTGGTAAAAAAAACTTTATTGGCTGACATAAAATCTAAAGCTTATTGCTCTTGAATCCTCCTGGACCTGCATGGTTTTCATTTTTCTATTGAATTCTTTGTGATACCTTTGTTGCATTGTATCAAAACTAAAAGAGAATTATCATCTACAGATCTATTTCATAAAAAAGAAAGAGGGAAACATACAACTCGGAATTAATCACTATATTTACTTCGAAGATATTTATAGAAATATGTTTTTCTTTGTAATTTTAGTGTTCGAGAATTTTTACCCAAAGAATATACAAAAGTCAAAGGTGTTGAAAAGAGAATATTTCAAGTAAGACAATACAAGGATTTCTTTATCTAATGTATTTATTATTGTTTTATTTAGGAACATAAACAATTAAATAGTCTATCGGAACTTGATGCGAAATTAAAATATACACAATTATGTCGATCATTACGAACATATGGTGTAACATTTTTTCTTGTTAAAGTAAAATAAATTTAATTAAGAATTTGTTTTTAAAAATATTCTTATTTGTTTGTTTTTCATAGGAAAAAATGTCTGGAAAAAATAAACTTGTTCCACGTCTTCTTGGTGTTACAAAAGAATCTATTGTTCGAGTTGATGAACGAACAAAAGAAGTAAATTATTTGTTAGATTAACAAAAATAAAACAATATTTTCTATCTTTATAGTTTTTTGAAGTATGGCCATTAACACATGTTAAACGATGGACAGCATCATCAAATACATTTACACTTGTAAAACAATTTTTCTATAAAAATTCTCTTTCTATTCAAATATAAATCTCATAGGATTTTGGAGATTATGCAACTGCTTATTATTCTGTACAAACAAATGAAGGTCAACAAATATCTCAATTAATTGCTGGATATATTGATATTATTTTGAAAAAGGTTTACTTTTTTTTCTTGTGAAATGAATTTTGCGGAGTAATTAAAACATTTTTTTTTCATTGATTATTTAGAGAAAAGATCAAGGATTTGCAATTCGAGATAGTATGAATGATGAAGAAGCAACAATGATTGAAGATATTATTGCACCTGGAAGGTATGATAATCTCTTAGATGTAATTAAGAGCGAGAAGAAAAAAAAGGAAATCTTTACTTGCTTTAGAGCAACTATTATTCAACCAAATTGTCCTCCATTTGGTTATGCACATCAACAAAATGTTTATTCACCACCGTTAATCCCAGGACAATATTCTGGTAAATAAGATTTGTTTTTTTTTTATTTAAAAATATTAAATTCCTTTTAGTTTAATGAAAAGATTCTTCTATGAGGAAAAAATTATTCTATATATAAGTTCATATAAAAATAGTCTATTTAATTATTAGAATACACTAGTAATATTGCAATTTTTAAAGAAGGCCTGCGGAAGAAAAGCTTATAACTCTTAAATAGAAAGTCATAGCGACCTGCGGTTTTCACCGTTCAATACACAGTAGTCTGGGGCAAATGTCTATGCGTGAAAAATATTTCCCCAAAGCATCTTTTCAAATTAATTCTAGTAGACGAATCCGCGGAAAGGCTAACAAATTTTGCAGGAAAGTGTTTTTTTCGAATTATTTCAGTAGTTTCATAGTCTCACGAGTCGTTTTCAGAATAATATGTAAACAACTTCGGAGATTTTCTCTTATAACATTTCAAAGATCAAGAGTTAGAAAAAAACATGTATACGTGAAAATCCCGTAGAAACACGATAAAATATATTCAAGAAAATCTTAATTATTGTTTTCTTTTTAAGATATTCCAATTCATCCTCACTATCAATACTATGGCCCTGAATATTATTCTAACCCACCATATCCAATATATTCAGATAATGAACAAGAAGATTATTACAATTCACAAATCCATGTAAAACAAAAATCTATTTTTTCTTTCTTAATAAAAAATCTATTTTTCTTATTTAATATAGGAACAACAACAACCACCATTATCATCTATTTTACATGGTGGTACTGGTGGTACAGTACTATTTTCTTCAATTGAAAATGCTCGTAATACGGTTAATTATGCTCAATCACAATTAGCACGTGAATTACAAATGGAATATACTCAACAACCATCATCAATATCTTTAACTGTATGTCTTATAGATTTTTATATTTAAAATAAAATTCTATTGTTTTTATTTGTTTATTTATAAGGATAATCAACAAGAATATTCGATAGAAAATCGTCTTGATGTAAGTCATCAATTATTAACAAGTGAATTATCAGCTATTAATGCTTCAACAGCACAAATTGTTATATTAACATCTGATATAAATAACAATCAACAATTAAATCGTCGAAATTCTGAATATAATCATTCACTTGGTGCTGCTATATCAACCATAACAAATAATTTAAATGAATTTTGTAAAGAAATGGATATTTATACAAATTTAATAAATGATAAAACAAATTTAATGGATCAAACAAGTCATTTATGTTCGACATTTAATGATTTATTAACACATATTGAAGCATTATCAGATAATCATACTGATTCATCGATAAGACAAAATATTTTATTAACAGCATCACGTTTAGGTGAAATAAGTCATGATCTTGTTCGACGTTTAGCTAATGAAATAACAATCAATCCATTTGATTCATCAATTGAATATCAAGATAGATTATTAGGATTAGCTAAATCTGTTGCAAATACAACAGCATCATATGTACTTAAAGCAAAAGATATTGCAACTAATGTACAACAACAACAAAATGTTAATGAAATTATTTCAACAGCTACACAATGTGCTTTAGCAACATCACAATTAGTTGCTTGTACTAAAGTAAGAATTTTTAATTGAATAAGAAAATAAATGTTATTCTATTTTTTGTTTTGTTAGGTTGTAGCTGCTACAATTTCAAGTCCGTTATGTCAAGAACAATTAATAGAATCTGCTCGTAGTGTAACACGTTCAATTGAAGCTGTTCTTCAATCATGTAAACCTCCGATAACAAATGAAGAACAACATTCAGAATTAACAAATGCTGGATTAACAATTCGTAAAAGTCTCAATGATTTTCTACTTCATATTAAATTAGTAACAGATAGTTTAGCAGCAAATTCTGATAGTAATTATTCTTTTACTTCAAATGGTAAGAAACATATTGGAATTGATAAACAATCAACAACAACAACAACGATTACGCGACGAATGATTGCGAATGATGAAATTGAAGAAGAAGATGAAGAACAAGATGAAGAAAATCTTACTGTTAAACAATATCAAGATCAATCAATAGATCAAATTTTAACAGCCAGTGATCGATTATTTTCATGTGTTGGTGATGCTGTTGAAATGGTTAAACAAGCGAAAGTTTTAGCACAAGCAACTGCTCAACTTGTCTCATCATTAAGACAACAAGCTGAATTAGCTGGTGATGATACAAATCAACAAAATAAATTGTTATCAGCCGCTAAAATGCTTGCTGATGCAACAGCTAAAATGGTTGATTCAGCTAAAAATTGTGCATCGAAACCAAATGATACACAACTTCAATATGAATTAAAAAGAACAGCTGAAGAACTTCGGTAAATATTCAAAAAAATTAAATACTACTTTTTCTATTTATTTATTTTTTTTTAAAGATCGGCAACTAATATTGCAACAAGTAATAGTATAAAACGAAAAATACTTAAACGTGTTGAACAATGTGCTCGACATTGTGCATCATGTGCAACACAATGTATTGCTGCAACATCAGGTTCAGCAATGACAAATAAAAATCAACAATCTCATCAACAACTTGTTGAACAATGTAAAACAGTTGCTGATCTTATACCTAAAGTTGTTCAAGGTATTCGTGGTTGTATGGTTAAACCAGATTCATTTTCATCACAAGCAAATCTTTTGAATGCATGTGAAGATTTCTTTGGTCCAGCAACACGTTTAGCTAATTTAGCTAAAGCATCTGTACCAACTGTTCATGATCAATCTCAAGCTCTTCATTTAAATAATAGTTCAAAACAATTAACACAAGCATTACTTGATCTTCGTACTTATTTAATACGCGTAAGAAAACTAATTATGTCAAATCTAACAAAAGTTTGAAATTATTATTGTTTAGGCTCAAGAATTATGTGGTTCAGTGCCACTTGATGTAGAATCAATTGTTGAATCAATTGAAATGCTCGATAAAGAATTAGAAGAAATAAAACGACAAGCAAAAGATGGACATTTAAGACCTAAAGTAGATGAAACGGTAAGTTTAATAGTACAGATATCAATAAAATCATTGCCTTTTGCAAGAGCAATTCATTTGAATAGAAAAAAAAGAACTCCTACAGTCGATATCTATTTATTTACTTAATAGTATTTATTCTTGCGTTCTTTACTACCTTTGTTCTTTTCTCTCTTGTGCTCTGAATATAATTGACTCATGCAAGCTTATTCATCGTTACATTCTGCGAACTATAGTAGTTGTTTCTATGTTTCGAGGAATATTCACCATAATCTATTTCAACAATTAATAAGAAAAAAACTTTTTTCATTCTCTCTTTTAACTAGGTTGATACATCGTCTGCTCAATTATGTTCCGTTTGTAAACAAGTAAATACAGTTATATCTCAATTGCTCAGTGCTGTCACTCAAGTATGTTTATTCTCTTTTACTATTATATACAAATTATTGTTTTTTTTTAAATATAGAGTGATGAAAAAACTGTTGAAACATGTACACGTGAAATATTACAAACCCTTCGTAAATTAACTAATTCAACTCGTGGTATAGCTGCAACAACAACTAATTATCAAATTCAAGAATCAATTATTGAACGTTCTCATGAAGTTCTCGAACATTCAACAAATCTTGTTCGTGAAGCTAAAAAAGCTATTCACACACCAAATGATCTTGAAATACAAAATAAACTTGCTGAAATAGCCCGTGAAGTTTCATCAGCATTAAATGCTTGTATATCAACAATGCCTTCACAACGTTATCTTGATGATGCAATTAAACAAATGTCAGAATATATTTACGTATTAGCTGGTCCATTTGATAAAAACTCTTCTCAATCAACAAATTTTGAACAAAAACAAACAGATATAACTCGTTCTGCAGCTAATCTTAATCAAGCAACAACTGATTTAGTTCATAGTACACGTACAGGTGCAACAGAAGATTTAGCTAAAACATCAACAAGTTTTACTCGTGCATTTGGAAATTTTATTAATAATGGAATTGATTTAGCTCATCATCAACAACAAGATGATAAACGTACAAATCTTATAACATCATTAAAAAATGTTCATACATCATCAAATCAATTATTAGAAAAAGTTAAAACAGTTTCTATTGAACCACAAACAACAACAAATGAATCGAAACAACAATTAACTAATGCAGCAAAAATTGTAACAGATAGTATCAATCATGTTATAACTGTATGTTTAACATCAAAATCAACAAATGAAACATCTATTGGTCGTTTTGAAT
>CAJNOI010000006.1:1336741-1378824 GCA_905250115.1 Adineta steineri | reverse complement strand
AACGTGATGCTGAACGTATTGGTTCTTATGTTACACAATTTGTAACTTATATTGAACCATTTGTACAACATACAATCGATTATGTATCATGTATGGTACATACACAAGAAAAATGTCTTATTTTAGAACAAGTTAAATCAATTGTTGAAACAAGTTTACAATTTTTAATGGGTACAAAAGAATCAGGTGGAAATATAAAAAATCTTCAATGGCATAAAGTTGTTGATGATAATAGTGATTTATTAACGCGATCTATTCATAAACTAGTTCATACACTTGAAGATCAATCATCATCTATTGGTATCATGAGTGGTTTAAGTGAAAATATTCGTAAATTAATATCAACATTAGATACAACAATGTTAACAAATCAAGGACATTTTGTTGATTATCAAACATGTATGGTTGAAATTTTACGACAAATGGCTCGTACAACACAAGAAATTTTAACACAAACAAATCATACAGATAATATTCGTCATTTAGCTAATCAATTAACACGAGAATATAATGAATTAATCAATGCAACTTATGGTGCTATTGGTACAGCAACAACAAATGATTTAGCAACACGTATTAAAAGTGTTGTAGCAGATTTAGGTTTAACATGTGTTGAATTAATTGAAAAATTAGGTTCTTATCAACAGAATAATTATGATCAAAATTTTAAATCTGATATTGAAATTTTAAGTCAAAAAGTGATTGAAAAAGTAATTTTTTGTTTTTAGTTCAAAACAAAAAGAAATTAAATAATTTTTATTTTATTTAGATTTCATATGTTTTAGCTGCTTTACAAGCAAGTGCTCGTGGTACACAAGCTTGTATTAATGCTGCAAGTACAGTTAGTGGAATAATTGCTGATTTAGTAAGAATTATTTATATTCGATAGAAAAATTTAATTAATTTTTATTTAATAAAATAAAAAGGATACAACAATTCTATTTGCAACTGCTGGAACATTAAATTCTGAATTTGATGGTGAAACATTTGCTGATCATCGTGAAGCTATTCTAAAAACAGCTAAAGCACTTGTTGAAGATACAAAAACATTAGTAGCCGGTGCTGCATCATCACAAGAACAATTAGCATCAGCAGCACAAGCAGCTGTTCGAACAATAACAAAGGTAATATGATAATCATATCATCGAAAAAATTTCAAGGCAAAAGAACATCAAAAAATAATTATGTTATTTTTAAAACATATCGTAGATAATATCGATTATACGATGTTCTAAGCAATTATAGTATGACATGCACCTTCAGGTAATGACGTAAAGGTATTATTCATATATGTTTATCATATCTGTTTCTTTCCTTACTCTGGATTTTACATTGGAATTTTTCCCATATATGATTAAGTAAATACGTCACCTAATTCTATCGATAAGCATCGTGAAATCTTATATAAAAGCATGCGTTCTGTAAGTTTAATCACATTCGATAGAAATCTAACAGAAGTTTCTTGTTATATTATCAGTCAATATTTGTATATGAAAAATAATGAGTCTTCATAAATATTTTGCGTTTTTTCGAATTGACATCGCTATTCATATGAATAATCCATTGTAATAAAAAAATATTTTCTATTAGTAAATTTCATAAAAAATTTGAAACTTACATTTTTTAATTCATTGGATATAATAATCACCAATAGAGTTTTTATATATTAATAAAATCTATTCTATTTATTTTTTTTTTATTTCAGCTTGCTGAAGTGGTTAAAATGGGTGCGGCATCATTAGGTGCTGACGATGGTGAAGCTCAAGTAATGCTTATCAATAGTGTTAAAGATGTTGCTTTAGCATTAAATAATTTAATAAATGTTACAAAAACTGCAAGTGGTAAACAAATTGATGATCCAGAAATGTTAAAATTAAAGGAAAGTGCGAAAGTTATGGTGACAAATGTGACAGCATTATTACGTACAGTTAAATCTGTTGAAGATGAAGCTCAACGTGGTACAAATGCTTTGGAAGCAACTATTGAATCAATTGCTCAAGAACTTCGTTTATTTAATAATGGTCATATACCACCAAATCAAACAACACCTGAAGAATTAATTCGTGTTACTAAACAAGTAATAAAATAAATAAATATTAGAAGAAATATATTTTATTTCATTTCATTTATAGATAACAATAGCAACAGCTAAAGCAGTAGCAGCAGGTCAATCATGCCGACAGGAAGATATTATAGCTGCAGCTAATTTAGGTCGTAAATCTGCATCCGATTTATTATTTACTTGTAAATCAAGTGCATATACAACTGATGATAAAGCATTACAACAACGTACATTAGATAGTGGAAAATCATGTATTAAACATTATAAAGAATTATTAGAAACAATACATATATTAATACAAAAACCATCGAATGAAACAAAACAAAAATTACTTAATTATTCACGAATGATTGCACAATCAACACAAGAACTTGTTCAATGTGCTAAACAATTAAAAGGTAAATAATATGAAGTGTAAAATTTATTTCCATTTTTTTCTTCTTCGTTTTGAATAGGTGCTGATTTCATAGATCCAGATGATCCAACATATATTGCTGAAAACGAATTATTCAATGCAGCTCAATCAATTGAATCAGCAGCAAAAAAATTATCCAGTCTTAAACCACGTCGAAAACCTAAAGTAGATAAACCGATTCTTTTCTTTATGTTATATATTAAGACAAAATATTGAAAGGCTTCTTGTCATGATATGTTTGATATTTGGTTGTTTGATTCATAATTCAACCGAGTATTGCTCATATCAGCACAATTTACCTTATTTATCTATATATATACTTTTTTTCTTTTGCAGCTTATTTATTATGTAGTCAGTCTGATATGAAACGTATTTCATGACAGAAAGCATTATTTACATATCTATGTATGAATTTATAGATGATTTTGCAAACCTTATTGAATAAAATAAGTAGCTCGTGTGATCAAGGTTTCTATTTGAAGAAGACGACAAGAAAAATAAAGCTTTTCGTATTTGTTCGAAATAGCAACCTTGATCACACGAGCTATTAATTTTTTTCATAAGGTGTTTATCTATATGCATACATGAATATGTATCTATGTATTAGGCTGTCATGCAATACGTTTCAGGTTATGCTGATGTAATTCGACGATTATTTGTTTTGATTCTTTATTTAAAATAAATAAATAAATAACTTTTGATTTCTACAGGAAATAGATGATAATCTTAATTTTGATGAACAAATTCTTGAAGCTGCTAAATCAATAATGAATGCAGCTGGTGCATTAATAAGTGCAGCAACATCGGCACAAAAAGAAATTGCATCAAAAGTAAAAGTAAGTTATATTAGTAGTAGTGATTGTTTCTGTCTTCGTTGGATTAGCTATTCAATTAGAGATAGAATTTGTTTGATCAAAAAAATAAAACAATGACAGGATTTGCTTTGATTAGAATAAAATGAATGAAAAATATAAATAGCGATGACAAATATTTTAGACACGCACCAATCCATTTTTGCCTAAAAATGTTTTCTCAGTATCCACCATCAATAAAGGCACTTCGCCTGCACAGGTATCACATCAATTATATATATATCTATGTTGTTCGTTTCGTCATATGTAGTTATTTAGATTATCTTGTGCACGTAGTTCATATACGCTTATTATTTTCTGCTTCTTATTCTTTTATACAAATTTAGATTATTCTGTAGTTTATAAAGAAATTTTTATTCATGATATTATGGGAAAAAACGAATATTATTTTGAGATAGGATGTATTATTATAATCAACAATGAACACTTTTTCAATAATAGATTCGTTCTCTTCCTCTATATACATCTTCAATGATTCAATTCAGTTTCTTAATTATATTTAATTTAAAAGATAGGAAAAATGATTGTTGAAAATTGTATTGGATAGGTACATGAGCTTTTATATGCTTTTGGTTAATAATATATATCTAAAAAAGACAAATTAAACTGCTATTAAATTCTGATGCTTTCGCTCCTTTAGCTTCTGCTTCTATTCTAATACACATAAATTGACTAATAAAATGCACGCTTAACAAACAAAACAAAATAGCTAATTAATTAATTGATAATTATATACTAATGATTTCGGAGATGAATAATATTATTTTCTTCTAGCTTTCATCAAAATCAGGTTCAGAAGAAGATGGTCAATGGTCTCAAGGATTAATTTCAGCGGTACAATTGCTCTTTTTCTTTTGAAAATTCCATTTATTTTTTGTTATTTTATTTTAGGCACGTTATGTCGCATCAGCATGTCATGTATTATGTGATGCTGCTAATGGACTTGTTCAAGGTTATGGTACTGAAGAAAAACTAATATCAAGTGCAAAACAAGTTAGTTCAAATACGGCTGCTCTACTTGTTGCTTGTAAAGTTAAAGCAGACTTTATGAGTCAATCACAGGCACGTTTACAAACTGCTGGTAATGCTGTAAAACGCGCTGCTGATGCGCTTGTACGATCAGCTCAACATGCTGTTGAAATGCAACGTGAAGATAAATATTTTGAAGTATCAATGCGTGTTGTACCAGGCATTGCACAAGAAATTAAATGTAAAGAAGTTATTTTAACCAAAGAACGTGAATTAGATGAAGCACGAAATCGTCTTAAAGCAATACGTTTAGCTAAATATGGTCATACTGAACAAGATTCAAATGAAAGTACATAAATAACATTGTTTGAAATAAACATATAGATATGTCAGTATTAGTGCAATTTTGAATACAAAGAAAAACTACTAAAATAAACATGTTTTTTTGAATTTTTTTTGTACAAATCTAAAATTAAACATATTCTTTTGTTAGTTTTAGTAATATTTCTCTTTTAATTTGTTTTTGCTTTTGCATGCTTGTGTGTGTGTATTTTAAGATGAAAAAAAAACATAATGATAGAAAACAAAAGTTTAACTTCTTCCTTTTTCCTTCTCTTCTTTTTTATAATTAATTTGTATGCGATTTGTTTTTTGTTTGTTTGGGATGATATATAAATTTTAAACTGAAAAACAAGATTTTTTAAAAATATGGTTCCATGGCGACAATCGGCTTCATTAATGCTACATGCGAATAAACAGATTCATATTAATAATGGCAAAAGTCTGTTTGATTATTCAACATTATTCTTGAAACGTTCACCAAAAATGCGTTTTGCACCGAATGCATCAACGTAAGAATAATATAGAAAAGCTAGGTGAAGGGATTTATCTGCTCAAATATAGAACTTGAGTTAGAATCTTAATTATTCTATGCATGAGTGATAGTTTGAATTTCTTCTTCGAGTTGAAAATGTTTTAAAACAATTGATTAGATTTGTTCGTACTTCTAATGATACATTCAATTGTTTGTTATGAATGTTGATTTATGATCTGGGTGTGGCTAGACATGTGCGAATGATTATATGGAAGATTTTGATTTTCAGATGAGCTTACAATCCTTGGAAGTGAAATCCTCAACATTCGTCACAAAGAAAGAAAAGCTTCGAGTCATAAGATAGAATTGCTGAAGAAGTTTATCCTAAAAGGTACATACTATCTGCTATAAACTTCAAGATGTCTACAGTTTTTATAGAAATTCAAATTAGTTGTATAAAATTTTTACTCTTATTTATTACAGTTTTCCAGGTGGTAAATTGGATCCTTGTGATTTGTCATTGGAATGGCCTGAATATCTTTCATCATTGAGTAATATTGATCGATTTTCTAAGCAAAAAGCTGATATATACAAAGATATCGATCATCCTTATCCTGGCCTTGTCTTTCGTCTTTGTGCTATTCGAGAAACATTTGAAGAAACTGGTCTTTTACTTGCTAAAACACGTACATCTTCAAACTCACAGTAAGACAATCTACAATTATTACGATTCTCATCTATTTTATAATCAGATATTCTACAATATTTAATTTATCAGACAATATTATGCATGAATGGCGTGATAAAATACGTAATGATGCATCACAATTTATAGCTATGTGTAAAGAAATACAAGTTGAACCAGATGTTCATTCATTATATGAATGGAATCAATTTTTAGCTGCTGCAATTGCTAAAGTACGTTTCGATACGATATTCTATACTGCAATATTACCACAAATATATTCATGTTCCATTGCTGCTGATGATGACGAAACTGTTTGTGCTGATGTATGATTATTAATCAATAATATAAATTTAATATAATAAAGTTTTGTATTCTAGTGGTTAGAGCCAGATATTGTTCTTGATGGATATCGTCAAGGTTCTATTACTTTATTACCACCACAAATTATTGAAATAGCTCGTCTAGCTAATTTTCGACAACTTTCAAAGCTACATGAATTTTTAATTAAACGTGAAAACGATCCAAAATATCGAACTGAACGAATATTAGCTGTATGTTATAAAATACCAGAGGCAATGCTATTAGTTTTGCCAGGTGATGAACATTATCCATCAGATGCATCATTTACAACGCCTGTTATAACTTCAAATCAAACATTAAAAGATTTTGATAGTGAAATGCAAAATCGTTTAGTTATGATGTATAAAGGTGATAATCGAAAATGGCAAGTTCATTATAGAAATAACAATGAAAACAAAGAAAATCATTTATATGTTCAGCCATTGGCAGATGGTTGGGAAAAATTATAAGAAGTCTATTATCAAAGACAATTTTCCAAACATGTTTAATCATAAAAAGATTTTTCTTTTAATAAATATTAAAGTTTATACACGTGTTCGAGTAACTGGTGGAGTATTAGTTCCTGTTGACGGTGTTGACGATTGTTTTGATCGATGTTGTTGTGATATAGGTATTCTCATAATAGGTCCATTTTGATGTTTATTATCTTGACGTCTTGTCGCGTCTGTTCGTAAAGGTGAATTAGTGCGGCTAACTGTTACACGTTGTTGTTGTTGTTGTTGCTGCTGCTGCTGCTGCTGCTGCTGCTGCTGCTGCTGCTGCTGCTGTGATTGTTGTTGTTTTCCTTGAGAATGAGTTCCTCGACTTTTTGATGGTCTTATTTCATTATCAACAAGTGATTGTTGTTCTAAATGTTGTGATTGTACTTGACGATTATTTCTACTTTTAGGTATTCTCATTTCGGTATCATTAAATATTGGTTGTTCTACTTGTTGTGCTTGTCTATTTGCTATAATTGTTGATGTTGACGTTGTTGTTAATGATCGATGTACACCTGATCCTTTTCCTTCTAAACGATCAACAGATTTATTTGAATGTACCTGGAATTTTGTTGGTGATGAATCATTCATATCTTGGTGTTTATGTTGATGATGTGTATGAGTACGTGTTCGATGACGATTCGTCGTTGGAACGGATGAATCTAAGCTACTCTTATCACTAGATTTATGTTGACGTTTATGTACTGTTGTTTGACCACGTTCTGCTAATGTTGCTTGATGATCAATACCAATATAAATAGGTTTTTGTACAAATGATGCATTAGATACTGGCATAGCTGATCGATGTGTAGATTGTCGACCTAATGCTGGTTCTTGTCTACCTGTTGCAAAAGAATTATCATTACTTGAAGCACTAAGTTCATGCCATGATCGAGTATTAGTTAAAGGAGTTCTAGTTGCAGCTTGTTGTTGCTGTTGTTGTTGTTGTTGAGTTTGACGAGCAAATTGTACTTTTTTTGATGGTCGTTCGTCAAGAGATACTTGTTGAGATTGATTATTATTATATGATGTTTGAAATTCAGGAGGAACATATTGGTTCATATCATATGGAATATTAGATGTTGTCATCATTGAATGTGAGTTACCTTGATAATACTGATTAGTCATATCAAGCGGTGATGACCATGTTCGGTCTCGTGAATCATTTTGATTCATTTGATAATTTGCTGAATATGTGCTTGGTGCTCCGGGTGGATCTACTGAAAATAATAACTTATACTAAACATTTTTTTAATAATAATGCATATTTAACTATGCTAATAAAATCTTACCATTATAATTTGTTAATTCTTGTTGATCAATCACTTTATTCCATTTTTCATACGAATTATCTAGATTTCCATTCGTATTTTCTTGTCCATGATCACGTTGAGTAAGAAATTTATCATCACTAGCTGATGTTTCTATTTTTTCTGATCGTTTTCGTTTACCTTTTCTCCATTTAACTTTCGTTCCTTCAGATCGACTTGATGATGATCGACTTAGTTTACTGCCCATAATAATCCTGTATTGTTAACTAAAGAAAATCAAGTTTACAAATATATGTTCGATTAGCAATGCGTATGATGACTACGCATTACTATTTACCTGTACAGTCACCTTTTTTTTTCCTTTGACAAATTAAGGAAGCAATGATAAACGTTTTTTCTATCATTTGATACTTATTGCAAATGATCGACGAGCATGATAGTGAAAAAAAACCGGCAAATTTATCTTTATGTCTATGCATTCATATATCAAACCGTTCCGCATTAATGAATGTATGAAATAATGGCATATACTCATGTATATATATATATATATACAAACGGAAAAAAAGAAAGAAAGAAATATATACATTCATTCTCTATTATATTTTTATTTTTTTTATTTCAAATAGAATAAATTGAATATACCTGACAAATAAATAAAAGAGAAATTGTTACACAACAACAAATCAATGAAAAATATAATTAATATAATGATGTTTTTTTCATAATTCGTAAAAATTCTTGCTCATTTATTTCACCATCTCCATCACGATCAGCTTCATCAATCATTTCCTAGAATATATATATATAAATTTTTATTTTTGACAATATAGATTTTTTCGATAGATTACATGTAATTCTTCTTCAGTTAAATTTTCACCTAATTCTTTTGCAACACGTTTTAAATTTTTAAATGAAATTTTTCCTGTACTATCATCATCAAAAAGTCTAAAAAAAACAACAAAAATCAATAATGATAAAAAAGATCTTATTTAATTACCTAAATGCTTTTAATATTTCTTCTTTCGAATCTTTTTCTGCCATTTTATGAGACATTAATTGAAGAAAATCATTAAAATCAATTGTACCTATATATGAAATAATCTAAAGAATTTCAAATATGATCATAGAATTTAATCTACCAGCATTTTCTTTTTGAATATCAGTTATCATTTTTTTGATCTCTTCTTTCTTCGGTTCAAAACCTAATGCTCGCATTGCAACCTGAAATAATATATAAGTCTATTGAAGTATTATATTGACTTATTTTACTTTAAGTTCTTTAACATCGATTGTACCTGAACCATCAGCATCAAATAAATCAAATGCTTCACGAATTTCTGTTTTTTGTTCTTCAGTTAAGTCAGGTCGAGAACCTGTTGTACGTTTTTTAGTTGTACCACCGACTGCAGGACGTTTCATTTGATTTGTTGTTGTAGCCTGGTTATGATAAATAAATAAATAAATAATTTCAATGTTATATAAATATTTTCTTGTTTATTTTACCATTGAAATTGGAATGATTAATAATTGAACAAGAAGAGTTTTAAGTGGACAAGTTCAAGATTGAAGTATATTATCGTTCAATATGCCATGTTGTCAAGTCTATGTCCTCCAATTAAATTAATAAAATTTATTTGAAATTATTCTTAACTATTATTATTCTACGTATAAAGTTAGAGATGAATTTTATCATAAACATAATCTTATTAATAAATGAAAAAGATGGCAGTAGAAAACAGTATGCAAATTTTGTATGTCAAGAGAACTTCTGTTGATGGTTACAAGTTTATCTTCTTAGAACAAAATCATTCTGTTCATAGAATGTTAGCTTAGAGCAATAATGAATGTTATTGAAATAAAATCTCGGTATAAAGTCTGTAATATAAATCTTCGAATCATTACATATGTATCAAGTGCCTTATGAGTTTCGTCGTTTTATTCTGCTGTAGTAATTGTAGATTTCTTAGAGTATCATCGATTTATTACTTTATTCTATTTGATAAATTAATCGAAAGATATTCCTAATACATTTTACTTCTACTTTTGAAATAATAAAACTAATTACATTTGAAAATTTGTATATACAAACATTCAATGAAAAATACACAACGTAAAATTTAGAAGAATATGTTGTTCTATAGTTTTTTAAAAGTAATTAAATCATTTAATTTATACAAGACATAAATTGCTTTGATATACTTTTCGAGAATCATGAATATATATATATATTAATATTTTGTTTTGTTCTATATAAGAAATGTGATAATTGCCCGATGCATTAATTTCATTTCATTAGAGATAAAAAAACAGGGGTGAGTATTTCGACGTTATTTATCATTAAAAAACGTGACTTATTATAGCCTATATCGATACATAAAAATTTGATCAATCACATATATTAGTTTTTCGTTCTTTTCTTCTTTTTTCTTTGCATCATTTACAAATACGCATAATAAACATACATGAATAATAATCATTCGATTGGAACGTCAAGTCACTCATTCTTTGTTTAGACAAAGCAAGCAAAATTATCTTTCTAAGAGGGTAAGACTATATTATCATATCAATTTTATACCATAACAAGAAAACACTTACTAAAAACGAAATTCTCAATATGCAACAATATGATTCAGATAGAAACTATTCTGTTATATATTGAATGTTTTCATACCTTAAAATTATCTAGATACAATGATACAACTAAGCAAGTTTTAATATCAAGAAAAAGTATTGAGAATTGTTTTGACTGATGACACATTGAACAGTTTGTAATAGATAGACATTGATTGGTTACATACGTTCCGTTTATACTATTTCTATTATTTATATTTAGAAAAAAATCAAAATAGAACTAATATACAAAAATTATTCGATTTTATTTATTTTGTAGATATTATTTATATGTTGTAAACTATTTAAATAAAGATTTCATATTTATTTATTCAATCATATTTTATAGATTATCTTTTTAAAAACAAAATGCAACGTTTTCATCGACTCGGTAGTGTTGGTCTTGGATTGATTATTGTCGCTATTACTCTTCATCTTGTCGCAATATCATTGGATCATTGGAAATCAATTAAGTGCAAGAACTGTACAGTTGGATATTACTTTAAGGAATGGAGATCATCAATTACAGACCGATGTTATCGAGTATCCATGCTTAATTATCTGAACATTACGAATGACTCTAGCGAAATCATACATGATCCATTTACTGTTTATATTTGTGTACCAAATCAATACTTACTTCCAAAAATTGAAGATTATACTGGTGAATGTCTAGGAAATAAAATAATTGGACCTCACAATGCATGCACTAGTAAAGAATATAATCATACTCTATGCCAATGCGAGTAAGTTTACAAGACATGCCTTGTCAAAAAGCATAATATACACTCATTAAGTATATATATGTTAGCGTCCAAAGTGGGATTCAGGCCAATCTAAGATCCGCCTAGGCCAATCTAAGATCAACCAAAATTTCATTTTTTACGATAGTAAACACCAATGATAAGAGTGAGGGTGAGGTGGGAGTGACAGTCAGGCCAATCTTATATTCGCCTAGTCCAATGTGAGTCTAATTTTTCGATCCAAGGTTCGCCTAGGCCAATCTTACATCCGCCTAGGCGAATTTAAAATTGGAAAAATGGATATCAGATTGGCCTAGGCCAATCTCAGATTGGACGTAATCTCACATTGGCCGCTAACATATATATACATATAATCCAGATGATTTCTTTCACAGAATTTTTTTTGTTTTCTATATTCTTGAAAAAATTGATCGGTCTTAATCATGAACCTTTCTAGCAAATCTAAAGAATCTACTTTTAATATATCAATCAATTCTTTTCTAGAAGAAATTTATTAAATTCAAAAAAATCATATGATTTCTAACATGCAATATATAAAATAGACGTAAAGTATATTTTATATATTAGATCGATATATATGACTGTTCTATATTGAATTAATGTGTAACATAAGTTACTATTACTTGCAAGCATCTATAGATTCGCTTAGAATCATGCCATTTATTCTTTTATTTATTGAAATGTTAATGGAAATTTACAATCTTTCAATAACGTTAAGATGATCTAATTATAATCAAAAATCAAGTGGAGGTTTTGCCCCATATAGGTAGTACGAAAAACTAGGAATTTAGTATTGACTGAAGATTTAGTTTTTTTTATTATTTCTAAGTTTATAACTTTTGCGAATCTACTAAAAACAATGTAATAATTAAAAGTGTTCTCTATGGTTAGTAACAAAACAACGAAATATACATTCTAGAATAGAATTTCATCTGAAGACTTCTGTAATATACTAGTAAAAAACATAATTACTAGATATAAAATGCCTCCCTCTAGGAATATATGTGTATCTTGTTTTACGTAAAGATGAAGATGAAATTTTATTTTTAAATTAAAATATTCTCTCTTTGAAAGAATATTTTGTTTAACATAATTTTTATTGTTTAATGTATATGTGGTACAATTATACTGTTAATGCGAATAAAAATGTTTGTTTTTAGTTATCCAGCAAGTACGAAAGCTATTCTTGGATTGACTATAATTTCAAGTGTTACACTTGGTTTGATGATCATTGCCGGTCATTTTGCGAGTTATATTGAACATGATTTTATCCTAAAATGGCTTATACCTTATGGATTTATTTCATTAGTGATAGCATTTGTTAGCATGGTTGCCATTCTTTTGCTAACAGGTACAAATGAAATTGAAGATGTAGATTACATTGTTGATTGGAGATTAAAAGCATACGCATACAGTAAGTAATAAAATCTTGCAACAACGATTATTAAAAATTTATTTTCTTTGTTTCTAATAGATATCAGTTCATCTTCACTCAATGATACAAATATAGATAGTGAATTAAATCCAGACAATTTTACTACTGCACTTGGTTACTCTTTTGTTATAGAAGTTTTTGCAGCCTATTTTACTCTTATATCAGCAGTTATATATGCTTTAATGTTTCTTGCTAAAAAACGACCAAATGCGTAAAATTAACTATCAGTTTTTTTATCATTACCGTGTTTTAAAAAATCTTTGGTCTATTTTTCTACTAAATAAATAAAAATTTGTGAAATAAAATCTAATTAATAAATTAAATATTGTAGACATTAGACTTATTTATTTGCGGGAAAGATAGCAATAATAAATATAGTCAAATATTTTATTTATTATTGTAAAGAATATTTTGTAAAAGTCATGTGCTGAAGAAATTCATACAATTCATAGATCTCTTCTTTATAAAGGATATCATCTACGATTCAATATAAATATCAGAGATTGAAAACGAATCGAGTCGGATTTGATTTGAGAGACTCTACTTTTTTGAAAATTTCTTCATATAGTTTTTATTATTTCCTCATTATAAATCGTGTCATGATTTACCGCGAATAGATGATGGGAAAAGGATGAGAATGTTTAAATGATCAAACATTGTATCACATTCAGAATGTTGGAGTCGTTGAAATATGTTATCTATTCGATCGAATACAATAGTTTGGAATATTCGTAGGCAAATAATATGAAACAGAAATTAATCTGCAATATTGATGAAGTCTCTGCAAGGAAACATTGTAGAGTTATCCTCTATGATGATTTTAAACTCTGAAACCGAGTAGAAAGTTGAAAGAAAATGTCTGTTTCTACGAGAGAAACTCCAAGAATCGATAGAAAGCAGAAACTATATATCCAGTCGAGAAAGTGACGAACTTTTTCAATGACTTCCAGTCTTGTTTGTTGTACTATAAAGACAGGATTTTGCCGGAGACAAGTGGAAAAAAGTCTAAGATTTTCGGAATTCAAAAATTGCTTAAAAAACCGTCATAGTATTATAAAGCTGTCCATTTTCTTTTCCTATGGTTCGATGCGAATGTGTGAGTGAATTTCTTCTAATTCCTGATATTGAAAATATACGTCTAAAAGCCAGTAAATTAGAAGAAAAATTTGATGAATATATTAATAAAATCTGTATATACATTGCATCTAAGTTACACGGTTTGTCAAAAATGTAATTTTATTTATAAATATAAGCAGTCATCACATTTTACCCTTTAGGTATTTGAAAGGCATGTCATTCATGCAAGATGTATCTTACATTAGATAATTTTAAAAATTCAAAAAAATTCAGTAAAGTTTCATATTTTATAATAGATCGAAGGTATTTGGGTTTGAGAATTATTATGAAACAATCCTAGGTAAGCGATAAGATTTCTCAACCGATTTATAAGCCTTTTCGTAAAAATCAAGTAGAACAAAATACCATCTGCGTTATCTAAAATTCTGCTCAATTTGAAAGTTTCTTTAAACGATAATACATGAAAATTACACATAGTCGCCTATGTATATTATTCTTGTAATTTTCCATTGGTATTCCAAGTCCACTTTCGACTAAAGTATTCATATTCAAATAATGGCTTGTACTTACATTTCTCGACTATAGAAATGTCTTTCAAAATCAAGAAATATATCCGATGATACTTTAGTGAACAAAAGTTTTTGAGACACTCTTTAGTTTTTAATTCTGAAGGTTTCGAATTACTTGTAAAATATTCCTTTTTCAATATGAATGACACTTATCGAAAAGTTTTGAAGAGGTATTCATATTCAACAATCCGAACAATTCAATGTAATATATACAAACATATTCAAATAGCATTCACAAAGAATTTTGTTGCTAACGCTTACATGTATTATGCAATGTTCAAGTCATTAAAACGACCAAAAAATCAGTCAAACTATTGATTATGAATGATTTACAATAAGATATGTATCGCTGTTTAAATAGATTTGTCGGATATATGGTTTCTGAGAAAGAATAGATTAATATGAAAGATAAGCAAATTAACGATAGTAATGTATTGAATAAATTTTTAAGTACAAAAATGATGACACACGATTTAATCTTTATTATTATCTTGAAACAGATTCGACATACTTTTAAATTTTATTCTGTATGAAAATTTTTGTTAATTCAACGTGTACATGTATCGAAGAAAAAAGGTTATTCATGAAAATCCGCCGAACTTTTTCTTGTTAACGTAAGAAACATTGTTTAGATGGAGGAGTTTGAATAGGCAAGTTTAGATTCATTTAAAAGAAGTCGAATAGTAAATGGCGCACATACTTTTCTTTTTTTTTTGTCCGTTCTGTGACTATTACGCCGGTATGTGTAGTCATTTATCCTTGTACTGTATGTACCAATCACGTGTCTTTGATGAATATACTCTATGTAGACTATTATTCAGTTGACTATATATTTTATTTCTTCTCGTTGCTTCTTTTTCTTCTAAAAATAGAAAGAATTCGACGGCCGGGAGGGTATATATAGTCAAACATTTGCAAGATATTCTTCACTTTACAAGCGAATTTAACTATCCTTACATTTATTTCTACTTTACGTTAAACAAATCAAGCAATCATGCAAAACATTAAAGATGCTGCTAGCGCTGTTTCAGAAAAAGCTAAAGGTAAGAAAATTTATATCTATATGAAATAGTAAAAGTATATATAAATAATTTTTCATCTTTAAAGAAGTGACAAGTGGTGCCTCATATGAAGCTAACAAAGAAGCAGCCAAGAATGATAATTTATCAGCAGGTAGCCGAATTGGCCATGGTGTCGATGCTGTTAAAGACAAAGGTATATAGTTGTATATTTACAAAGAATAAAAGAATAATCTTTCTTTATAATCTAGTCGAACAAAAAGGCCATGAAGCTAAGAAAGAAGGACACAAAGAAGCTGCTGAAGAACGAGGTGTCATTGGTTCAATTGGTGACACAATCTCCAATGCTTATAACTTTGTTGCTGAAAAAGTTTCAGGTTTGTACTAATACTTATATATGTATAAGAATTAAATTGTTTTTTTTATCTTTATAGAAGTAACAAGCGGTGCATCTTATGAAGCCAACAAAGAAAAAGTAAAAGATTCAGACAATACAGTTGGTGAACGTATTGGTGCTGGATTTTCAGCTGTTGGTGACAAGATTGAAGAAAAATCTCACAAAGCTAAAGCCGAAGCACACAAAGAATCCTTGTAAAAAAATTCTACGGAATGTTTGTCATAATATTTTCTCAGATATAGACTTCTGTGTTATAGTTTGTCTGTGTCATTTTCTTTTTTTATACTCCATCATTTTTATTCATTTGAAAATAAATAAGATATAATGACAACAAAAAAAAACAATCTTTTGATTTGTATGAATAAGTATAACGATTCAAGCCATGTGTTTCGACATAACATATGAAGTATATGAAAAAACTAACGAAATAAAAATATTTCTATGTATTCACGTTGTTCGATAAGGAAGAGAAAAAAAGGTATTAGTTAACATGCTGAAAGAAAATTTTTATGTAAATGTTTTTCTTAAGGACATAGAAGACTGCTTTTATTATAATCATATTTATTGTAGAATAAATTACGTGTATGTGTTTCATAGAGTAAAAATATGAATCACAACCTTGTAATATAAAGTAAAAAAGAAAAGTTTATGATAGAAAAAAAGTTCTTCCTGTATATTATTCATAGGTCGTTTAGTTTAAATATTTTTACTTCAAGTATAAAAAAAACATGATAAGATCAATGACTGTAAAGATAACACTCAAGTAAATGTTATAAATCGAAATTTTAAATAACTATAGGTCGACAGAGTTTATACTAACGTAATTACATAGGAAGTACAGCTGAATGAATCTCTAGTAGAATAATGCCAGATATAACTCAAAGGTTATTCGATACAAGCGACTATATTTACTTGAAACTATGTACTGAAATACATTATGATAGGATTTATAGCTCCTTCTTTACATTATCGAGATTTGAGTATGATGATGATTAATACTTCTGTGATTCATTGATGACAATATGTGATTATTAGATTTATTTTATTTGAATTAATATTTGACAAACGTATACAATTAGCCAAAAGAAAACCATAAATATTCTTTAACTGTAAGCAAGAAAGCATACCAAATATATCTGCATAGAATACTGTTTATGTACGACGCCAATAAGGCATACGTCCTACGGTACCATATGGTTCAATTTCAACGGGTAAAAGTTCTTCGATTTCTTCTTCTTCGTCTTTTTTTGTTTCGATTGGTTTTTCTGATTTGTTTATTTGATTGAAACCAACAGATTTTGTTTCTTCTCTCATAACATTTTTTGAAGGTTCTTTTAAAATACTTTTTCTCTTTTTCTTTTTTAATTTAACTGATTGGCTATTTTCACTTATAATACTATTCGTATTTGATGAATTATTATCATGTAATGATAAACGATGAGATAATAATGGTTGGTCATTTGAAATAGAATTTTGTCGTGATTTTAAATTAAGACATTCATTGATTAATGTACGAGTTGAATTTGAAATTGATGGATTTTTATCAAGATAAAATTCTTGAAGTTTTACGGGATATTTAGTAAATAAAGTAAGAAATAATTGTCCAGCATATTCTGATAGATTACAACATTCTAAATCTAAACAAGTTAACGTTCGACTAAATAAAAATACAAATAAAAATAGTGTAAACGTAAAATTTCGAATATTACCTTGATGTAATAATTATACTAAGCATTGCTGCCGCTTCATTATCCATAATATTATAATCAAGTGCTAATCGTCGAATTCGAGAATTAAAAGATATTGAAAAGAAAAGTTCAGTCCAACCCGCGTTTGTAATCGTTCGACTAGCACTTAAAATTAATTCTTCTAGACCTAAATAAGAAATACAATAATTTTATGATCGTAAAAAAAAGTTTTACCTGCTCGTTTTTCATTCGGAATAATTAATGAACATATTTTAACGATAGATTTATTTGTCAATTTATTATCTCCAATATCTAGTAAAGTTAATTTCGAACAATTTTCATATAAAACTGAGTAGAGTTGAGTGAACATATCATCATTTATATTATTACCATGAATTCTATTACAATGATATTCAAGCTGTTTCTATTCAAAATAAAAAAACTTTATTATTACCGTAAATTAATAAGATTTGAACAGGATGATAGCATTTGAACAAATTTTTTAAAACGTCTTTGTTCATGAATCATTTGAATATTGAAAATAAGTGAAACAATTGTTTTACTATGATGTGATAAACTTTTCATTAATTCATCAAAATCACTAAGTGAATATCAGACAAAAAAATATATAAATATTTTTCCGAGAAAAAAAAGTAAATTAATATTACGGATCCAGTATTAAACATCGACGAAATTCTAATGATTTACAGACATTTGATTCAATTAATTTACAAAGATCATTTATTTGTTGATGATTGAGATTTTCTTCGATGAAGATCGTTTGCATGTTTATTAAAAAAATATTTAAGAAGCTTTATTATAATCAATCAAACTTGTTATTTCTAAAATGGTTGTTGGTTTTGTGTTACAAGAAAAGAAAAATTCTTGACAGACAAATACAGGTGATTCCATTACGGTGTTACGATTGGTCGCGTATGTGATTCATTCTTTTCCTTATTTTCTCTTTGCAAGTTATAATGAACATTTTTTCTTTGAGCCAAACAATTTTATTTACTGCAAGAGGTGCCTTATGAAAGTAACAATTAGTTTTATAGAAGATATGCGCACGATATACTCATAAATGAAATATTGGCTGATAATGCTAATATTGAATTTGATTGTAATAAAAGTTCATTTACTTCGGCAATCAATTTAGCAATTCAAAGTTTATTTTAATAGTATTATATGACTGAATTATTATCTATTTGTTTTGAATAGAATTCATGAAATGTTTCTATCATGATTACAATGATGCCCAGATCTTTATTTTTTGATATTTACTGAAGTTTTTAATTTTATAGTTTTAATTATTTCAAATATCTCATAAATATAAGAAAATCCTTTGTTATGTGGAAGAATTTGCATTTGCTAATAGATAAAAATCAGTGGATTAGGAAGAAATAATATTCGATTCCAAATCAGACAGAAGGGTATTATACATTGATCGAGCATCGTTATTTTCATTACTAAAACAATAGCCTTCTCGATAATGTTTATTAAGAAAAACTAGTTCGTTTTGTGAAAAGAATGTACTATATTTGTTCTTTGTTTTATTCTAATAAAGAAAAATATTGAAATCTCTTTCGGAATGATTTACCAAGTGAAAATAAATATAGATGTCACTGATGAGAAGAGTATTTGTTGTTAATTGAACGAAAGAAACATCTTTTACTTCTTATGACAGTGTCCCACTTATTCTGCTTTTAGTTTGACTCGACTCGATCGTTTTATAATATAGATTTTTGGACAAACTAAAATTAATTTTAAACATTTATTGTATTTATTGGACTTTTTAGATGCCTATTCATCGTACATCTATTGAATCAACAGTACCAACAACTACTACAAATGAATTATTAAATGGAAATGTAAAAGAAATCATTTATAGTTATATAATAAATGACTGAATTTTTTTGTTTATTTTTTAAAGAAACAGCAAACATCATCAGATATGAATTTATCTATTGAATATGAAACACCACCTATTGATAGTATACCAATGGATGATGATGAAGAAGAAGACGATGATGAAGAAGTAAATTTTATTTTCTTAAAATTAGTATAAATCGTTTTGTTTTCAGTATGAAAGTGATGGTGAAGAACAAGAAATAGCATATAATCCTGCTTGTCATATTTGTGGTCTTTCATCGTATACACATCCATGTCAAGGCAAATGCCGATATCATTTTCATCGTGAATGTGTTAATGTTTTTGATGAACAACAAACTTTAATTTGTCCCGATTGTTTAGCAAGTATAATAAATTCTATAGAAATTAATAGAAAACAACTTAGTTCTTTATTTTTCATATTAAGATCGTTTAATATGTACTTTATGTCAAGAATTAATCACTGATAATGAATTAAAATGTGGATTTAATCAATGTAATCGAATATATCATGCATCATGTTTAACTAATTCTAGTTTAGTCACAAATCCATCATCGGATGTATATTATTGTCCTCTTCATGTTTGTGCAACATGTCGTTTACATAAACGACCTAATGATAATATAGGTATCTTCGTTTTTTGTTTATATTATATTATTTATACGTTAATTTCAATGCGTGATCTAAATATTCTTCAACTTAGATATATGGAGTTCTATGCTAGAATCTCATAATATAAAAACACTATAATATTAATGTCAATGAAAAGTATCATTGATATTTAGTAAAATTTACTGAAATTCGAAAAAATATACTCTCTGATATCTCATTACAATATTAATTAAATTCTATTCAACATGTTCTTAGTAATTCTCTTGTTTTCTTTCATGAGAATCTCTCGTAGTTATCATTTTTAGGTCATAAGGAAAAAGTACATTCTAGCATGTAACTCTATACGTTTTATTCATAAATATGAAAACTTAGAATAACATTCATCTAATTAGAATTTATCTAAGTTTACGCATTTTAAGATTTATCATACGAGTGTTAAAATAATTTTACTACAGTGTATCAAAACTTTTTGGGTCAGTTTTTACGTACATACAGAGTTTTTTCTAAAAAAAATCGACTCTCGATAAATATTGTGGATGATAATAGAAGAAAAATCAGAATAAGAAAATACTATTTTATCAAAAAAATCTGACATTATAATCTATGAAAGTAATTTCTGTATTAATCGAAATTCAATAAAATTGAAAATCATTCAAAATTAAAAACTACAACAATGAAATAAAATCTATCGTTAATAATCATATTCTAGGTCATCTGTTTACTTGTTTGTATTGTCCAACAGCTTATCATGGTCATGAACGTTGTATACCAGCTGGTTCTTTATCGATATCTTATTCGTCGTCTCTATGCTGTTCAACTCATCTTCCAAGTGAACGAAAACCATTACGTCCATGTGCTGCTCCATATTGTTATATATGTGAACAATCAACTCGAACAACTGAAAATTTTATTTGTGTTGAATGTCCATCAACAATTCATCAGTCATGTTTAACATCAACAGATGATGAAAATACTAAAAGTTGGAAATGTGAGAATTGTATAAGTGGTTTAAAACCACTCTATGGTGATATATGTTGGATTAAAATGGGAAAATTCAGGTTAGAAAAAGATAATAATTAATATATTGTTTTATTTGTCGTATGATTAGATGTTGGCCAAGTCGAATTTTACATGAACGTCATGCACCAGATAATCTTCTTGCCCAAGAACGTACAGTTGGAGAATTTCTTGTACATTTTTTTGGTTCAAAAGAATTTTTTTGGGCTAATAAACATCATTGTTTAGCATTTGAAAATCGTTGTATTAAATTGAGAGATTCACGTGATTATGTTAATGTTGAACAAGTTTTTAAAGACGGTAAAATTTAAATAAAATAAAAATTCAGTATGTTATCATTTTTTCTTTTAGGTCTTCGAGATGCTAAACGTCTTTATAGTCGATTAAAACAGTTTTATGAAACAAATATTGTCGAAAATTATGGTGAAGCAACTAAACTTGAAGAAATGACATTAGATGATGCCTATGATGAATTTGAAGATGATGATGATGATGATGAAACTGATGATGAATCACTTGATATGAATTCAGATGAATCAATAACAAATGATCATGAAAAAACTTCAATTAGTAATGGACGATCAAAATTAATTGATAGAAGTGCTAATAAACATGGACAAATGCCTGCTTATAGACATATTAAAGTAAAATATTATATGAATTATATTTTATTTCTTATTTTTTTTTTCTTATAAATAGACTTTAAAACCAGTTGGTGAAGCTCAAATTCTTCGATTACCATTAGCTGATTTATCACGTTGTGATTGTGATCCAAATAAACCAGATCTATGTAGTTCAGATGAACATTGTCTCAATCGAATGCTTAAATATGAATGTCATCCACATGTTTGTGCTGCTGGTTAGTTAACGAAATATTTCTATGCACTTTTACAATCAAGTTACATGAGATTTGATAGGATTAATACGAACAAATGCTTATCTATTTGCATGATTAAATCCATCTAATAATAGAACAATTAACATGTTCTTATTTTAGAATTCTTTTGAAAGTAAAATATTAATATCGAACTTCTTGACGCTTTTAAAAAAAACACTTTCGCTATAAAAGAAGACCTGATTTGATTAAATGAAGCGTAATATACACTAATTCTGTATGCATTTGGAAAGAATTTTGTTCTACTTATACCGATTACCCTATATCTGGAAATATGTCAGTTCTGAATTGACTAATTTATCAGAAAGGATTTCGCTAAAAACTCAGTTTTTCAACAAAAACGTACAATCGATTCATGAAGTACACTTTCAAAAGCTTTTTCTTCACAAAAAAAACTATTTTATTATATTTATAATATAGTTCAAATAGTACTTCTAATGTCAATTATTTTATTCGTTTGTCTTACATTGATATATTTCCTTTTATATCGTAAGTGAATGGAAGACATCAAACAAATATTTTATTGATAGAATATCGAGCAAAAACTTGAGAAAATCGGTTTGTCTTTGAAGAATATAATAGAGGATTGTTTAACGTTTGTAAATAAGAAGATCAAATAGAATATCATTGAACTCTATTCCATACTCATGAGTCTGAAAATAACTCCATTTAATTACAAGTTAGCTTATTAATATTCTATCAGAATTATAATCATGTAATCTATTTATATCTAAGCATGTTTTATTGTTGAAATAATTTTTACCTCCTTTTTTTTCAATTTGCGTTATGATAAACAGATTTTGTAGTAAAATTCTAATGATGTTTTTAAAATATGTTCAGAAACATTGTCTCAGAATTTTTACTTTATTTAGATATCTGAAACCTTTGCATTAATATCATATTACATTATTATTAATATGAGATAATACTAATTAGGATAATTCAAGATCAGACTGTATAAATCATAAAATAGAATGTGTCATTTATTTTGTCTCACAATTAATTTCAATAAAAATATTGAATCTATTTGACTGGTTTTATATCATAGTTTATTTATATTTTAGGAGACAAATGCAAAAATCAGGTATAGTTTTTTTCTTAAAATATTTTCATAAATTTAAATTTTTATATTTCCTATTCAAATAATTCAGCGTTTTCAAAAACGTAAGTTTACCTATTAGTTTAATAAGGAAGAATTTTTTAATAATGACTTTTCTATGTAGGTAATTATCCAGCTCAACAAGTATTTTGGACGGCTGGTCGTGGGTGGGGTCTAAGAGCTTTAGTGCCAATAAAAGAAGTAAAGGATATAATAATAATAATCTTTAAACTGATTTTATTTTTTTCTATGAAAAATCAAGGGCGAATTTGTTAATGAATATGTTGGTGAATTAATAACATATGAAGAAACTGAACGACGTGTGAAACTAGCTCGAAAAAATAATGTCAAAGATTTTTATTTTCTCGTACTTGATAAAGATCGGTAAAATTCAATAAACTATTTTAAAAATACATATTTAATACAAAGTTTTGTAGTGTAATCGATGCTGGACCACGTGGAAATCTATCACGTTTTGCAAATCATAGTTGTGATCCAAATTTACGTACGGAAAAATGGAATATTAGTGGTGATTTACGTGTTGGATTATTTGCTACACGTGCTATTGAAGCTGGTAATTACATATACATATAATATAGAAAAAAAAGAGTTTTTTGTTCTAGGTGAAGAATTAACATTTGAATATGGTGTTGAATCAGAATTTCGAGGTGATACTATATTTCATTGTCTTTGTGGAGCTGAAACATGTACGGGTTTTATGGGTCGATCAAAAAAACTTGGCGGAGTATATTTTTCTTAAAAAATTTTGCTTTAAATCTAATTTCGAACTATTATTTTTAGGTTACATCATTACCTGATTCATCATTATCATTTTCATCTAATTCAAATGGAGTTTCGAATGGTCGTCATAGTAATAAACATCGTATACGTACATCAAATATAAGTGGTGATCAAGATGTTGATACATGTTTTGGTTGCGGTTTAACAGGTCAATTAATAGCATGTCAAATGTCAAAATGTTCAAGAAAATTTCATCCAAAATGTATTAAAGTTAAAGGACAATCATTTCGACATCGTTCTCCAACTCGTAAATACATTTTTTTGTTCCATAAATAATTCTCATATTCATTCTTCTTCGAACTAGAACGTTGGATATGTCCATCACATCGTTGTGACATATGTGGTATTGATGCAAACATTGCTTGTGCTGATTGTTTAAGTTCATTTTGTACTGAACATCAAACAGAAAATATGCGTGGTGTATATTGTTTATTACATGGACAAGAATAAAATTTTATTCTTGTTACAAATATTATTATTATTATTATTATTTTTGTGTCTGTATGATCATTTAAATATGTCAGATGGGTTATTTTTTTTGGCTCTTTCTTTCTTTCTTTCTTGATTGTATTATAAGAAAAAAAAAATAGACTTAAACAATGAATAAAAAATAGTTAATATATATTTTGATGATTTTTTTCAATTGATTAAAAATATTTCCGTTCAATTAAAATATATAATTGTATTTATATAACGAACTCGTTGTATGTTTACAAATGAATGCATACAAATGTTCTACAAACAATGTGTTCTTTTAACCGCATAAATAAATTATATTGTTATACCTATAGACCGGATAAAAGAGAATAGGATGAATCTAATTAACTTTCATAATTAATATAATGATATAAAAAAAGGATTAACCGATGCTTTAGTGTGTAAATGTTTTCTTTTATGATCAATTTATTAGCTAAAAAATTTTTTTATTTTTTTTTTTGTATATTATTAAATTTATTTCTCACGATGAAATAATTTATTGTAATAACTGTTTTAGACTTCAATGTAACAATTATGAACAGGAAAAGAAAAAACAAAGGAAAACACGTAGATAAAAGAAAGAGGAAAAACGTAATAATAATGAGAATGTTTTTTTTTCTATTGAATCTTAAGTTTATACTATAAAGCATCAACAATGTGATATATGGTGCTCGTCTATGTTTCTCTCTTCATCTTATTTTCCCTTTCTTTCTCATCGACATGATTCTTCCGTTTTCTCGTCACATTATCGCCGCTTCTCAAAATATTATGGGAAGTTCCGTTCTTACTTATACGCGAATAGCTCCGTCAAAGTATATACTAACAACGGCAAGGTAAAAAGACGACATCCACAACATTGAGCTGACAGCATTCACACTAGTATATAAAAAAAAAAAGAAAAAAAAATAGGAGACGACAAAGAAGAGAAATTCTTTAATACTTTTGTATATCAGTCTTATTTTCATTTTCCATAAATATGGCTCTTCGAACATCAACGAATCGTCGAAGTACTAGTAATGATGAAAGTGAGGAAAATCGGCATCATCGTCATCAGCAACATCATAATGAATATGATGAAGAAATTGTTGAAACAGAAGATGATCTTATTGAAAACTATCGTTATTTAACACAACGTTGTGGTGCATTACGTCAATCTCCAACAACAAATGTAATAAGTGCTATTCAACAACAACAACAAAAGCAAAAACAAACGAATCAATCGTTATTTTCACGTCAATATTCATCTATAAGTGAAACTCATAATCCTCCGTCTCATCATCATAATAATATTAATAATACAAACGAATTTGAACGTTCATTTTCTTCGACTAAACATCGACGCTCACATGTAAATGATTTAAATAATAATAATCATAATTATTTAACAACAAATACTCGTGTACCTCCAACGATTTATTATAGTGAAACAGGTGAAGATGCAATTGGTCATAATCAATCATTTTCATTAGTGAAATTATTTGCACGTATGAAAGCACGTTTAAAACATGATAAACGTTATCGTCCTCGACCAACACATGAATTACTTTATGAAGAAGATCCTCAAGAATGGTATGAATTAACAAAAAATGTTCGAACTGTTTTAACAAAAGCTCTTCTACCAGATGGAGGTTATGATGCAGCAGCAAATCGTGCCAAACTAAATCATACTCGACAAGGTTCACGTAAAAAATCTCGTGAACATCTTCCTGTTCTAGCAAAAGAACATGATGATGAAGAAAAAATTACGTTTGAAATTGATGATGAATTAAATACTGAAGGTGATCCGGAATTTGACCAAATTATATGGGAAAAATTTATACATTGTACAAGAGGATATAATTATAGACGTGCTGGAGTTTGTAAAGCTATTGATCGACAATATTTTCAAGGACAATTAGCCTTTTTCTATGGTGTTGCTAATAATATATTAATTGATGAAAATTTAAAAGCATCTGGTTTAGGTTAACTCATTTGTTTAATTTATTTGTATAAAAAACAACCTTTTCTCTTCCTCTCTCTCGTTTTTTTTTCATATTCATAAAACCAGCAAACTATATCTCACATAAAACAGAATTTAAAATATACATATCGAGGATGATGACATATGAATTATATATTTAATGAATAATTTATGTTTGATTAATATTTGTTTATGTGAATGAAGGGTAATAGTCGTCTTTCTATTTAAACATTCCATAATAGGAAAAAAAGAGGACGGGAAAGTAAAAATTGTTTTAGAATAAGAGAACAACTTATCTATAATTGAACATAAAATAATTATTTTGAAAAAAAAAAAGAAATTGAAGAACAATAAAATAGACATCAGTCAAATTTTTCTTATTTTATAATTATAATCGTCATTCGAGTTTTTTTTTATCTTTAATTAACATAAAAAAAAAGCAACGATGCAAAATATTTTCCTTAAACCATAATAAGATCATCTCTAGCAGACATTCACCATATGACATTATTGTGAAAATCTACGGGGATTTGATCTGACAAGTAAAGACGTAACTATCCTTACAACCTTTTCAAATCTTTCAATTCAATTAAATTATAGAATATTATATTTCATTATTCATCCATGAATCCCGAGGTAAATAGATCATATTCTTTTAACATCAACGCATATCATTCTTTGATATTTTTAAAAAAATGTAGATATATATGCGCATTTTCTATTTAATATACTTTGATATATTTACTTGATTTATATATATATAACCTATAGTTTTATTAGATAGATCGTATTCCACATCACGTTTTCCTTTATTGAGTTAAATAAAGCTCGTTTTTTCCTTTATTTAGCTGTCTGTATGTCAATATTAAAGAAATCTATATTTCTTTTTTTTCTTTCATGATAAACTTCATCCATGCGAATAAAACATTTATCAATAATAAATATTGTATTTTTAAATAATTTAAAAATAAAAAGAAACACAATGATATATATATATGAATCATAATCATATAAAACATGATAAATTGAATACATTACTTAGCGCACTCTTTCGTTATAAGATGAATTATTGGCTGATATTGAAAACAAGCGCGTTAAACAAAGAATACGTGTAGATATATATATCATAGAACGATTGATTCTTTGTTCTTCATTTCGACTTACATCGATCAGTTTAGTTCATAATATTATTCTAATAACAGTTCGAGTAAAATTTTTCTAGTTATTTCTAGAGAATAAATTACATATATATATATTCCTGTTTTAAGACAATGAATTTCAATCGAAATATACTGCGCGAGACACAAAATCGTCTTCCATTTAAAGATGTTTCAATACAAAAATATCTATCAATTGATATAAAAAATGTTACAACTAATACAATCGTAGAACAAGAAAATTTATCATTAATATCACAAAAAATTCCAATAAAAACAAGACCGATTCTTACTGCAATACGTTCAATAAAACAACAATCAAAAGAAAATGATAATAATGATATGCTTATTTCACCTATGGTTAAAACAAATTTTTTATTCGAACAAAATACACCTCTGTCAGAAATTAATAAAACACGTGAACAATCTGAACAAGATTTATATGAATTGTAAGTATATTTTCTTTTCCGAAAAAATATTATTAGAATCTATAATACGGATTTCTATTTATTAATTAAATTATTAAAATAGCTATACCTTGTAGCAACGTCGAATATGAATAGAATATATTGACATAGTTCGCTTGGAGAATCATATCAGGTCTGATTATTTAATTTACGATATTAAATTTAAATTAGAGCTGGATTAAGTCTATAGGGTATTCTTATTTTTCTTTTTGACAACGCAATATATGATATTGAATACTAAAATTAAACACGATGCTAATTATTTTCTTAGATCTGATTATCGTCAATCAATTTTTGAACATTTACTATCCGTTGAACATATCTACGCACCTAGTACGTATTTATTCGAAGAAATTCTTGTTTTTTTTTTATAAATATTTCTTTTTAAGAAGCGAATTTTATGGAAAATCAATCGGATATTAATTCTCCTATGCGTACACTTCTTATCGATTGGCTTATTGAAGTTTCCGATGAATATAAATTAATTGATGAAACACTGTTTCTCTGTATACAATATATTGATCGATTTTTATCAGCAGTTAATGTAACACGATCAAAATTGCAATTACTTGGTTAGTTTCAATCGACATAATGAAACAAAAAAAAGAAGTAGACTAATTTTCTTTTTTATTTATTTAGGTACAACATGTATGTATATAGCAGCGAAACATGAAGAAATGTATCCGCCTGCATTAGAAGAATTTTCATTTATTACTGATAATACATATGAAATAAAACATATTCTTCGTATGGAACAAATTGTTATGAAAGTAAGTTTATATTGTGATAAAGGGGCATTCTATTGAAAATATTTATCTTATTTTATAGATGCTCAATTTTTCTCTCTCTGGACCAACAAGTTATACATTTCTTCAATACTATTTAATTCATCTTAAATCATTAGTATCAACTGATGATCATAAATGTCTAGTATTATTATCAAACTATCTGTGTACACTAACACTTTTACATGATCAACCATTTTCTTCATATCGTTCATCAATGATTGCTGCTAGTTGTCTTTTACTTTCCAATCAATTACTTAATATTAATATGAATTGGTCAAATCATTATACTCAATTAACAACATATACAGAATATGATTTAAATGAATGTATGTTAGCATTAACAGATCTACATTTAAAAACATCTTTTGAAGATAAACGAACATCAAGTTTACTTCGACGTTATTTAACTATGATAAATAATGATGATTTATATAAAAAACGTATACGTGATATAATTTATCATTCGAAATTACAAGATGAAGATGATATATTTGATTTAACACTTGATGAATTTGATGTAAGTCATATGAGTATGGAACATCATTGATAAAACAAACACTACTTTTGTTTTCATTCATAAAAATATGATCATGTGCTTTCTTTATTTATTTGTTACGATATAAATCTTTTTCTTTTTTGAATCTCACTATTATTCTCTCTTATTTTACTTAAATACTTGTGTTTTCGTTTTTTTTGACTTAATTGATGTTGTTTCTGTCTCGTATCTATGTCTCTGTTTAGAAATGAATTATTTCTGTAGAAGAAAAACAAAAACAAAAAAAACAAAGAAAATTCAAAATTATTTAAATTCAAAATTGTTTGCTCTCTGTTTGTCTATTTCTTTTTTCTTATATGTGTTAGTGAAATGAAAAACTATTCTTTTTTTTTGTAATATGTGAATGATTATTTGAAATGATTAAATATATATATATATATATGTTTTCAATGAGAACATATAGACACAAAAAGATTCTGTTTATGAATATTCTGACGTCAATTTTCAAAAACAGATCAATTTTATTATTTATATATAGTAAATTATTAGACGAAATTTATCAAAAACAGGCAACAAACGGATATGATATGATTAAATATCTCATAGAATTAAATAATTACAAATAATAGTAATATATAATTGAACATGAATATTTCCTAACTAAAAATAAAAGACAAATCTACTTCTTTTCAAGTCAATACGATCTATTGAATAAATAAAAGAAAAGTTACATATTTTGATTAAATGAACTGTTTTATTTAATGACGAGACATAGTTGAATTCTTATAAGCAAGTGGCAGGCACATAAGAGAAAGTTGTTGACGATGTTTGTGTTATGACTGGATGGTTTGTTGATTGTTGTTTCATAAAATCGATAGATGATAATCGAGTTGTTGTTATTTGATCATGTGAACCAGCTGATGTAGTTATTAATAAACGAGGTTGATAATCTATACTTGTAAAACTAGTACTATTCTTTGGAAATGAATGTTGAAGTTTATTGATATTACGATGATTTGGAATATTTCTAAAACAAAAACTAAATAAAAATCTATATGAAATTATAAATGAAATCATGCAGTGTTGTAGGTGATGGTAAACGTATTGGTGATGCTGTAATATGTGGTCGAATTACAAGCGATGGACGATGAAAATGTAGTTGTTGATTATGATGCTGAATATCTCGTAATGAAGTATGTGCTGTTGATTGACGTCGAGTAATAAATGATGTTGAATCATTTGTAACTTCACCACAAAAGGATGATGCTGAATTATCCTTGTTATAATTATTATTCCATAAGAGAAATCGATCAAATGATGTTTTAAGATCATTTGTTGACAAATGACGTTGATTAAGAGAAGCTTGTTCAGGAAAAATAATATCAACAATTGGAGTCATTTGATTTATATTAATACCTGATGATATCATATTGTCAAATAAAATCTTATCTGAAACTTTTTCTTTCAGTTAACTAGATTTGACAGAGTAAAAACTACTATTTCATGTATATGTGTGCGTGTTTGTATATTATATATAAATGTTACCGTGCTTTTCTCTCTTCGGAAGTCTAATTTTCTTCTTTTTCTTCTCTTTATAATATACGATAACAATTAGATTGAAAATAGGTCAAAGAAAAACCTATCAGTTTGTATTACAACTATATTTTTCTTCAAATCATATCATTTAATTGGATTAGCCTTGATTTAAATAAGAAATATGTAGGTCATTATCAGCTTGTTTAATATTTATTTAATTCTCTGTCTTTTTCGAAATATCTAACAAAAAATACATCGTTTGAAAAAAATTTGTACTAAAAAAAAGTGACAAACAAACAAGAAAAACGTTTAACAAGTTTACACTTTTAATGCATTGCAACTTAAACATTTAGTTTTGTAATATTCTTCGACGCATACTTTAATAACTTGACTATGATAAATATATGAACCAGTTGAAACAGATCGTATAAGAAGTGTTTCATTACGAAGTTCATCTAATACATTTTGTCGTATACTAACATCCTCTTCCATTTCAATTAATTCGTCAACGGTTAATTCAGGTCGATATAATAAGCCACAAAGAACATTAAATAGAAATGTTTGCTCTTGCGTAGTTCCTCGACATCTGATTTTCTCTATCCGACGTGCCGTATCTTGTAAAATAGATTTGCGTATGGCTAAAACGAAACAGTAGAAAATTTGTTTTTCATTACAAATCGTATAGATATGACTTACAGGTAAATGGTACACCACTTTCTAATTTTGATGCTGCATTTTGTAAACTTTTTATTCGTCCTCCAAAAAGACCGTAAAGATTATCTGCCATTTCTTTTGAAAGGTTTCTTTTTTCTAATAAATACGTCATTGTTTCGTCTTTTGAGAGATCAGATATTTCAATAAAAGATGATGCTCGTGTAATACTACTTCGACCTGAAAAAAATAATCGAAGAAAAATTAGAATTTATTTTGAATCTCATTATTTGTATGTAAAAACACATTTTACATATAGAGAAAAGGGGGAAAATAGACTGATCATTTTTAGTGTCATACAGAATTGAAAACTGATTTCATTTATACTCTACATAACAATCTTGTCATCTTTAACTCAATTAATAAACTATATAATCATCATTTAATAGCAAATTTGAAAAACAATATTTTATATGGAAAAAATAGAAGACAAAAATGCAACATGTTTATTATTTTACTGTGAAATTACTATACAAACCTTCCATCTGCTCAGGTGCATTTCCAACAGAAGTAACAAATACTGTGACCCATGTTGAATCGTCAATAGCTGTTTTGGCTGTATCTTGTAATATTTCAAGCATTTTAGGATCTTTATTTGCAAGTGAATCACAATTGTCAAAGATTAATATAGGTACAGAACCATATCTTTTTTTAAAGTCAATTGCATATTTTTCAAATGTCAATATCACACGTTCCCAACTGGCTTCTTTTCCTAAAAAAGAAAAAATATATAAAAAAAAATGCATCATCATTTGTGATCATATGTAAATAGAGAAATAACAACTTTTTCTTTTAAAATATACTTATAGTCATACCATCGTCAGGTGGTGAACCGAACATTTTTGATTCAATCCAAGTTGATAAACGAATATGTTCTTTAAAATTAAATCTAATTGCACGGGCAAAAGCAAAACCAAATTTATCAACATTAGATGGAACTAAAAAAATTAATTTTGAACGTTTATCTATTAATATATATATTTACCATCAACGTAAATAACACCTTGACCAACATTTCGCGCTGCTTGTCGTATTAATGTAGATTTTCTATAGTTAAAAATACAAAGATGTTGTACTATTTTCTTAACATATATATCATACCCAACTCCGTGTTCTCCAAGTACAATATAGTAGGATGAAACAAGTTTATCAGCAACAGGTGTAACAATACTTGTCAGTGTATCTAATAGAGATTTTCTTTCGAGTAGTTGTTCTTCTTTAAATTTAAAATTTGGACATGAACCATTTCGAAATGTATATTTTATTTCATAATCATTTTTTATTTGCTCACATATCACATAACCAATACCAGCAACAATCTATTATTAATAAATGGAAAGGAATGTTTTTTTTCTGAGTGAATTGAAAACAAAAATTAAAATTGTATTACAAGAATTGCAATTGAATTGATTTGGGATGGAAAAAATTTTTTAACAAATTTTTCGACAATTGATAACCGATCCCATTCAGCTTTTTCACGTTCTTTGCGTGCAGCTTTCGTTTCAATAACAGATTTAAGATCTGCATCATCGTCGTCATCACCTTTATCAGGAGATTTTTTTACCGTAGAAACTTCAAATTCATTTTTATGTTTATGTGATGATAATGGACGATAGAATGATTTATTAACATTCTAGAGAAAACATTATTACTAAATATATTAATATAGAAAGACAATTTACTTGAATACGAGGAAAAGCAATAGATCTCAGATTTAGAAATACATGTCGAAGATACATAATAGTACAAATGAACTCAGCGTTTAGAAAATTTGTTTATACAGACAATCAATAATTATTATGTAGAACACTATACCCATTGGTTTCATCATACCCAACAAGACTGATTTACTGAGACTAGGAGTACCAGTGACATCTTTTAAAAATATATTTTCTGTAATAAATGTTTTGTAAAACATAATATAACATGAGCATCAATCTAAAGTAGCTCAACTATCCAATTTTTTTATAATTTATCAGATAAATAACGTTCATTTCATATATCATATTTACTTAGATATTTTATCTGATATCATATAACGCATGCTCATTTTGTTTTATGTTATTGAAGAAACTCCTTTTTTTTCGCTTAGCACTTTCCTATTTTGTCTTTCTTTCCATTCAAACAATAATAGCTGCTTAGGCTAAAGTTTAGAGCCGACCTAAGACTAGTACATCGCTATCGTCGGGTATAGCAGCACATGATTAACACATTTTCACAAAAGAGAAAGACTTGAAGATATAAAGCAGATTGAAAAAGAAATTATAAATCTGATCTTTCATGTTCATTATTGATATATATTACAAAGCTTTACTCATGCGATGATTAGATTTTGTCGAGATTAAACATTCGGGTAGAGCGTCTATATCATCTTCTTATCTCTCCCTATCTATATGACTAAAAGAAGCTTCAGACTCTTAGTTGATTGAATGGCTGTTTGTTTGCTGTACTCAATTTTATTTTCTGCTATACTCATTCACATCATCACGTTGTCAATATATTTTTTTTTCTTTCCTTAATTGTCGATGCTCCAGACCGTGACAATAAATCCCTTCTCTTCAACAAAAATATTTAAGAGATTAAGGAGACTCTATCACCTTATAATCTCTTTTTTCTTTTAATCATCCAATCTTATCAAAATTTTTAGAGGTGATGCAGTCGACCTTCAACAGTACAATTTAATAGAGACAGATTCCAAAGCAAAATGAGTATTATAGAACAGTATCATGTCATTAGACATTAAACATAAAAATCTATTCTAAGTAAAAATATCTTTTATACGTTATCGAGAGTCTTTTAATTAAAATATCAATGTCACGTGTCCTAATACAATCACGTAAACCGTTGAAATCAATACAGTATAAGGTGAACTGATAAAAAACGAACGAAGATAAAACTATACTTTTTTATGTTACAAGTAATATAAAGAGGTTATAAAGAATCTATTAATAGTCAACAACTTACAAAAGATAACATTTAAAGTTTAAGTAGATTTTTTCTTTTTTCATCTTATCATGTTTGTTACTTGAATTGATGTATATCATTATATATTGATATCTGCAATCATGAAATATGAAAAATTCTTGAAATAAAACATTAAATAAATTGATATGTTTCTATTACAAAATTGACTCACATCCGGAATGAGGATAGACAAACGAAACTCTAAATATTCCAAATAAATTATAAATTTTTATCTACCAATAAATTTTCTCATTTGTTTCTGTTAATATAATATGATTTGCAATATTTTGTTATTGTAAAGCTCCATTGCATGCATGTGTTTACGTGTTTACTTGTTCGTTCGTACTTTGTACGTCATATTGTATTTCGCCCGTATTGATCCTCTCGTTTTCTCTGATGAACGAGTATATAAGTGTATACTTTGTATGAGAATGATACGATTTTGATAAAGAGAAATATAGTAGTGTACTTTCTAAAGTACTATCATTTCTTCTACTTAAAAATATGAGTTATCTTGTCGGTAAATTTTAAGTGCATTTTACTTTTTTCTCGTTATCTTTCTTCATGAACATGAAGTAGTCGAATTATATGAAACTGTTTCGATATGTTCAACATCGTGATCTTCAGTTTTCTCTCATATCATAGTTGAAATGAAATTTGTTTGTTTATATTAAACTTATACTAGCACGCGCTTACTGTATGGATAAGGTCGATAAGTCATCGATGTAAAATATATACCTTTTTTTTATCTCCTAAACAAACCTTTTTTGTTCTCATCATTTTATCATTACCTCGTTTAAGTATGAGAGAGTATATTGTAAGATTCATTATCTAGGAGTATTTAAACGAATGATATTTTCATTATTTCACATTTATACATTTTTTCTTTATAGACAATTCTTACACACAAACAAATACAATATGCCATCGGATTATGTTGATCGTGTTCTTGAACATCTCAAGAAGAAAAATGCAGATGAAAAAGAATTTCTTGAAGTTGCTGAAGAAGTATTGAATTGTCTTCGACCAGTTATTGAAAAACATCCTGAATATGAAAAATTGGCTTTACTCGAACGTTTTACAGAACCAGAACGTGTTATTATCTTTCGAGTACCATGGGAAGATGATAATGGTCAAATCCATGTTAATCGTGGTTATCGTGTACAATTTAATGGTGCAATTGGACCATACAAAGGTGGATTACGTTTTCATCCAACTGTTTATTTGGGTATTATAAAATTTTTGGGTCTTGAACAAATCTTAAAAAATTCATTAACTGGTTTACCAATTGGAGGTATATATTTTGATATTTCTTAGAAAAACATTTTGTATTTCTGTTATATTTAGGTGGCAAAGGCGGTTCAGATTTTGATCCACAAGGTAAATCTGATACTGAAGTTCAACGATTTTGTCAAAGTTTCATGAGTGAACTTTATCGACATATTGGACCTGATGTTGATGTACCAGCTGGTGATATTGGTGTTGGTGGTAGAGAAATTGGTTATCTTTATGGACAATATCGTCGAATTCGTGGTGCTTTTGAAAATGGTGTTTTAACTGGTAAAGGTTTAACATATGGTGGTAGTCATATTCGTAGTGAAGCTACAGGTTTTGGTGCAATGTATTATGCTGATGAAGTATGAAATAATATTATTATTGAATTATTTAATATTATTCTTTTCTAGGTACTCAAAGAAAAAGGTGATTCATTAAAAGATAAAGTAATTGTTCTATCAGGTTATGGAAATGTCGCATGGGGTGTTTGTATTAAAGCTCGTGATCTTGGCGCAAAAGTTATTTCGATATCTGGTCGTGATGGTTATGTTCATGATCCAGAAGGAATTAATACAGATGAAAAAATCGATTTTCTTTTACGTATTCGATCCGAACATAAAATTAAATTAGAAGATTATGCAAAACAATTTAATGTTAAATTTCATGCAAAAGAAAAACCATGGAAATTAAAAGGTGATATTGCTTTTCCGTCAGCTACAGAAAATGAAATTGATTTGGAAGAAGCTAAAGAATTACATAAAAATGGTATTAAATATGTTTTTGAAGGTCAGTAATCATCTCTTTAAGTATATATATTTATTTCAATAATAACATTATTTTTGATTGATTTTAGGAGCTAATTTTCCAACAACATCCAAAGCCATGGCATATTTCAAAAAGAATGGTGTTATTCTTGGGCCAGCTATAGCTGCTAATGCAGGTTTGTTATCTGATTTAACTATAACTAATCAATTAATATTTTTTCATTTAAGGTGGTGTTGCTGTATCTGAGCTTGAAATGACACAAAATTCTTCACGTTTATTATGGACAAAAGAAAAAGTTGATGCTAAACTCAAAGAAATTATGGTTAATATTCATACAAAATCAAAAGAAGCTGCAGAAAAATATGAACTTGGCTATGATCTTGTTGCTGGTGCTAATATTGCCGGATTTGAAAAAGTAGCAGAGGCAATGATTGCTCAAGGCACATATTAACAAAGACACAAAAAAAAACAATTTTTGTGATGAACGTAGCGTTTAATTAATTTTTCGTTTTTTCTTGTATAGTTTTCGATTATATGCATGATCGAGTTGAAAATAAATACAGTTCAATATTAGATATAAAACAAATCTTATGTATATTGCATTGTTGTTTAATAAAAAATAACGTAAATTTCATGCAGATGCAAATTTATTTTGATACAATAAGCCATGATTATGAGTTATCAATCGATTTGAAAAGGAAGGCACCTCACCAACTGATACACTTTGCTTGAGTTCATATTTTTATCATAAGAAGGACGCATAGCGTAGATAAAAATGCTGTAATGGGCTTTTATCGAAGATGTTATGAGAAAGTGTTAATTTTTTGAAAACATATTATTTCGAAAGCCAAACGTCAGTTTGAACTGGAACTTTCAGAATATACTGAGTTTCTGGTGGAAGTCCCTTATTGTAGTTTTTTTCGTAATATTTTACAATATGCGGAAAATTCAGTAAAATAACCATAACTCGAGAAAAAACGCCTAATAAAACGAACTCCTTTTTAGGATTCTTATCTACGCTATACGTCCTAGTTACAAGAAAAATACGAACTCTAACGAAGTGCATCAGTTGGTGAGATTTTCTCGTAAGATTTTAGTTTGTAACATTTGTATGATAGAAAACAAGCTTTCTGTAATATGGTTTATGAAATAATACTTGTTTAATTTATATGACCCATCACTTCTAGTAAGTTGTATTTCATTGAACAATATTACCTCTTTTGCATTTTATTGTTATCGAGCAATCGAATAAAAATAAACATTTATTGAAATGAATACAAGTCAAAATTCTAGTCGGATGAAAGTCAAAATTTACAAAATGAGATTCGTTCACTAGCGCCATCATTTATAAGCGACATTTTTTCATTGATGGAACTCAATTGACCAATAGGAGAATGTCTGTGTTGAAATATTTTTTATTCATCTCATCTTGTTCACAATCCGCTGTACTAATCGTACAAATAATGACTGTAGAAAACGATTCACCACCATCTTCACCAATATCAACGAACAAATTAGTTTTTGTAAGATTTTATTTAAAATAGTTCATTCTATCTGAATGATGATTTTTCATTTAGGATGAAACAGATATACTTTATGAAGAAGATTGTCTTCGAAATCAATATTCAGTTAAAACATGGCTTCGATATATTGATCATATTAAAGAAGGACCTAATGAAAAAATAAATCTCGTCTATGAACGAGCTTTACGTGAATTACCTGGAAGGTAATTATATTCATCATTATCTTTTGTTTCTATTTTATTGCTTTAGTTATAAATTATGGCATAATTATTTAAAACTTCGACGCAAACAAATTCGTTCAAAATGTATTATAGATTCTGCTTATGATGAGGTTAACAATGCTTTTGAACGTTCTCTTGTCTTTATGCATAAAGTATTATTATTAAATTTCTTTTTATCTATATAAATTCTTTATTTATATAGATGCCTCGAATATGGCTTGATTATTGCCAATTTTTAATGGATCAATGTAAAATAACTCGTACACGTCGTGTATTTGATCGAGCTATAAGAGCATTACCTATCACTCAACATAATCGTATATGGCCATTATATATAAAATTTGTTACTAGTCACCCGGAAATACCTGACACAGCTATGAGAGTCTATAAACGATATCTTAAAGTAAGTGAAAAACACATCATTTTGATTGAGTTAATAACATGATTTGTACGCTGTTAAAACATAAAATATGTCTAAATTTTTTTTATTATTTAGTTACAACCTGAATGTGCTGAACAATATATTGATTATTTAAAAGAAATTGGAAATTTAGATGAATGTGCTAAATATTATGTTGGTATATTAAATAATGATCATTTTACTTCACGTCAAGGAAAATCAACTCATCAGGTAAAATTAATATTCTTTTCATAATAAAAGAAAACTTTATTTATAATTCTTTTTGTTTTTGTTAAGTTATGGAATGAATTATGTGAATTAGTATCAAAAAATCCAACAAAAATCAAATCAGTTCCAGTTGAACCAATTATTCGACAAGGTATTTTAAAATATAAAGATCAAGTTGGACAATTATGGACATCACTTGCTGATTTTTATATACGTAGTGGTTGTTTTGAAAAAGTAAAATAATAGATAATTTCTTTTTTTAATAATATATTCTTTTAGGCTCGTGATATATTTGAAGAAGCTATTGAATCTGTTCTAACTGTACGAGATTTTACTCAAGTATTTGATGCTTATGCACAATCTGAAGAAGGTCTTATAAGTGCTCTAATGAATAAAACAACTGATGAAGATGAAGAAATAACTGAAGATGGTAAGAGAAAAAAATATATCCTTTATTTTTAAGAAAATGAAACTATTTATTTATTTTATTAGATGATCTTGAACTTGAACTTCGTCTTGCACGTTTAGAATATTTAATGGATCGTCGTCCATTAATGTTAAATAGTGTCTTATTACGACAAAATCCACATAATGTTAATGAATGGTTAAAACGTGTAAAATTACATGGTGAACAATATGATAAAATCATTCAAACATTTACAACAGCTGTACAAACAGTTGATCCAAAAATTTGTACAGGAAAATTACAAGATTTATGGATTGCATTTGCACGATTCTATGATAAATATCAACAACCAGATGAAGCAAGATATATTTATGATAAAGCAGTTAAAGTTAATTTTCGAAATGTTGATGATTTAGCCGCTATTTGGTGTGCATGGTGTGAAATGGAATTACAACATGAAAAATCTGATGCGGCAATTAAATTAATGGAACGTGCAACTGTATTACCAAGACATAAAGTTGATTATTATGATACGAATGAACTTGTTCAATTACGTTTACATAAATGTTTAAAATTATGGTCATTCTATGTTGATTTAGAAGAATGTTATGGAACATTTCAAACATGTAAATCAGTTTATGATCGTATACTTGATTTACGTATTGCGACACCACAAATAATTATGAATTATGGTCTTTATTTAGAAGAAAATAAATATTATGAAGATGCATTTCGTACCTATGAAAAAGGTATTGCATTATTTAAATGGCCTAATGTATATGATATATGGTTAACATATTTATGTAAATTTGTTGCACGATATTCTGATGGTTCAAAATTAGAACGTGCAAGAGATTTATTTGAACAATGTTTGGAACATTGTCAAGCCAAATTTGCTAAAAATTTATATTTATTATATGCAAAATTAGAAGAACAACATGGTCTTGATAGACGAGCATTGAAAATTTATGAACGTGCAACAAATGCTGTTGAACCAAAAGAAAAAGAAGAAGTAGATTTTGAAAATAAAATTATATTTTATTATATATTTATTTTTTCTATTGTAGATGTTTAATATCTATATAAAACGTTGTGGTGAAATGCAAGGTATAACAGCAACACGTGACATATATGAAAAAGCAATTGAATCATTAGACGAAGAAAAAGCTGTGAGAGATATGTGCTTACGTTATGCAGATTTAGAAAGAAAATTAGGTGAAATTGATCGAGCAAGAGCAATCTATTCACATTGTTCACAAATGTGTGATCCACGAGTATGAAATATTTATTGCCTTTTTTTATTTTCATAATTATTATTATTTAGATACATACTGACTTTTGGCAAACATGGAAAGAATTTGAAATTAAACATGGAAATGAAGATACAATGCGTGAAATGTTACGAATTAAACGTTCGGTACAAGCAACATATAATGTCCAAGTTAATTATATGGCTGCACAAATGATGGCTGCATCAATGGGCGATGATGCTGCAGCACAAACTCAAGTAAGAATATATACATATATATAACTGTATTGAAATTTATATTTATTTATTTTTTTAGATTGCTAGTTAACAAAATTATTTGATTATTATTTTTTTCTATGTGGTGTGTAATTTTCTTGTTATGTGTTTACGGAAAATAAAAATCGATAAAAAATATATTGATATATTAAAATTTTCTTAAGAAAAAAAGAATCAATTGATAGATTATCAATGATTAATATTATAATTTATTAGTATGCAGTATAATAATGAATTTAAATGCGATAGAATTGAATTTTACAAATGTTTCGTATAATCTGGTAAGAATGATAAGAAATTTGTCAAGAAACGCAAATGCGGTCCCTTAGCTCAGCTGGTTAGAGCGCCGTGCTAATAACGCGGAGGTCATGAGTTCGATCCTCATAGGGACCAGTTTGTTTTTTTTTGCTTCCATTCCTCGCTTAATTTTTTTCCTTTCCTTTTTAATGCACTTCTACTATTTTTCTTTCATAATATTACAGCAATTCTCAACGATAAATTTAATTTTCTTGCACACATAGATTACGTCGCCTATATCCAATTTATAACAACAATTAAATGTTATTCTTTTCATGTTATTTCAATAAGAAAATAATGAATTCTAAACAAATTTTTCTTATTTGTCATTTGACTTGGATCAATATGAAAACTAAAAGCATCTTTCAAATTTTATTTCGAAATAAATTTTAATGATTAATTACTTGTAATTCTTCTTATTCCTGATGGTCAAAACTCTCACGCTTTCATTCATATAAGACAAATAGTCTTCTTCAAAAAAAAATGGCAGTTATATGAACATTATGTCAATAGAATGAACACACTTGAATTTCTCGCACAATCATTATCATCACTTTTTAAAAAGAAAACAAATAGACAAACATTGATCTTATTTTCTAATTGTCACATTATATCTTTCTTATTGAACGAATTATGTCATTGACGTAAGGTTTCTATTTTTCTTTATGAACATGAGAATAATACTTTTTGAAAAGAAAAACGAATAGGAATTATTCTATAGGTGTGAGAAAAAGGTTAAAACATTGAATTGATTCGATTAAAAACGGTTTCGCTTTTTTTTTTCTTCATCTCATTCAATTTAATATGCAGATCATCATTGAAAAAAATGAACAACAATAGATCAATCAAGCTTAACAATAATGGAGTGGTCAAACTCCATTGATGCATGCCATCACTGCCATAGGGCTGATCATTGACTAAATTCTGTCTGCTATTTATTCACACGATTTAAATTTCCATAATAGATGCCACAGTTCATTGGTAACTTATTGTTTTATTTAATATTGGGAAAAAAATTTCTTTTTTTCTTCTATACAATAAAGGCGTATTTTAATTTACTTGCCGCCGCTATACCGACAATAA
>CAJNOI010000006.1:1302582-1336641 GCA_905250115.1 Adineta steineri | reverse complement strand
TATTTTTTTTAGAACAGGAAATCTTCAAGTTTGTCGAATATGTTATTCAACTAGTGATCTTCAATCATTAATTGCACCTTGTCAATGTTCAGGCACAATGGGTATACTTCATAGAAATTGTCTTGAACGATGGCTTGAAATATCAAATACAACAAAATGTGAAATATGTCAACATGAATATGATACTGTACGATATCCAAAATCATTATTTTATGTAACTATACTTTTTAATTAGATCATGTAATTTGATTTATTTAAAATAGTTTTTTATAAATCCTTTACGTTCATCAGATATTCGTTATTTAATTACTGATATTATTTTATTCATTGTTTTAACAATAATTGTTAGTTGGTAAAATTTTCTTTCCCTCTAATATTTAATAGAGATTTTTTGTTTTAGGTTAATAATAACTAATATATCAAAAATTAAAATCGTAAAAACATTTCATGATAGAATATCATATATTATTCTTCCATTTGCAGTCATTTTTATTTATATTATTTGGTGTTGGGTAAAATAAGAATTCTATTTTTTGATTTTTTAACTCGATTATTTTATTTTAGGTTAGTTTTCGTTATCATATTCAAGTAATTAAAGAATGGCGTTCTGTTAATCAACCAATTCGTGTTATTAACAAGAAAAAATTAAAAATGAATTCGAATGAAAATTTACTCTCAAGATCAAATCAAATACTTGATCATGATAGTTTATATAGTTTAACCAGTCAAAATGAAGAGAATATATTGCCGGATATATATATATTGTCAAATAATAATTGAAAGAACTATTTATAAAAGATTGCTAAAATGATTTTAGTTAATGTTTTATATTTAGTCGTGATCGATAAATAATAGATTGAATATTTAATAGACAGAAGAATTACTTTTTTTTTTGAACTACTTTTCTCTTTTTTGATCGTTCCAACTTCAGTCGGAAGGCGTAGAATATTGATTTTTTAAGTAAATTATCGAGAGTGAGTGTATGAATATATAAGGAGACATTTGAAGATAACAATGAATGAAAGGACAAGGTTGAACGGTTTATGAAGTATACATTAATTTATGACAAAGAGACATATCGAAAGTTAAGATAAAGATCTCTAAAAAAACTAAGCAATTAAAATTATCTGGTAATGTTATAGTTCATTCGTTTTAAATAATATCTTTTTTTGGATAGTTATAATTTTTCTTCTTCTGTCTACAACAACTGAAGGCAAATCGATAAGAAGATTTGATACTGTGATAAGATAATGTGTACAATATTGAATTATATATAATCTGAGTAGAATAAAAGTCGTGTTTTTTATCTTTAGAAAGTTTATTTGACACTGTCAGTAAATGTTTTTTGTATTTAAAATTCTATTGTGCAGTATTAATCTGATAGTTTGTCGAAGGGCACATTCTAGCCGATAAAACAATAAATCATTGTTTAATAGGATTTCAAATATAATTCATAATGTCAATATATATATATATATATATATATATATATGATTGATTCTTTTTTTTTGCTGGCGTTCATTATTCTTCTTCTTTTTTTTTGTTTCATTGAACATCAACCACGCCTTAGATATTAAAACATATTGAGAAAAGAAAATTTAATCCTTATGAAAAAGAAAACGAGAAGAACTGATTCATGGTCACATAAATACAAATATGAGTAAAGTGGTAAAAGACAATATTAGAATAATCGTAAAAAAAGGAATAAGAGAAAAATAAATTATAAGTGAAAATATGAAATGTATGACAAATAAACGAAAGATTGCATAAGGAATAATCACTGATACGATGATCAATGAGCAAAAAAGAAGAAAAAAAGTCAAGCAACCAAATGTAAATTTCTCTATAGACAAGAATGAAGTCATTTTTCTTGTGTAGAATTGAAATAAAATAATGTTTGATGATTCATTTCAAATCTATAGAACTTTTAAGTAAATGTTTCTTCTCGTGGATAAGCTGGTTCAATATTTGGAATAGATGGTGACATACCATTTGGTTCTTGTTCGTTCATAGCAAATGATCCGTGATTATTATGTTGATAATGAGCAGAAGTCGGATGTAAATCCGATCGTAGTCTTTGCGGCGGTGAAGGAGCAAGTAAAGCAACCGAAGTTTTCTTTTGCATATCAACAGCTGGTAATTTATTCACATCAATTCTACCTTTATAAATCACACCATCATGACCTTTGATATCAATTTCATTTCTATATTAAATAACAAAACATATTAGAATGATCTATGTATATATTTATTTTTATTTAAAATTTACTTTGGAACGGTTGTTTCTTCCGCTACCGTAGGTCTTTAAAATAAAATAATATTATTTTATTGTTATGAATATAGAGATCATTACTGTGCTTTGATTTGCCGTTTAAATGGTAGTGTTGTTGTATGTGAACCACCACACTGTCGCATAGTTGCATATACATCTGCCACACCGCCGCTAAAATCATTGCTAAACTGCTGACTAGAAAATTTTAATAAAAAACAAAAAATAAGATTTCAAAAAATTTTGATTAAGAAAATAAATGAACCTCTTTTGAAATTGGCGTATTTGGTCCAGTTCGTAAGTTGTGTATGGTCGGGGTGACTGGATGGGACGCATACCCAGATTTGCGGGAAGACTCGGTTGCTGTCTAGAAATTAGGATAACAAAAAAAAACAAATGTTTAGAAATAAATCTAGATTAAATTTCGATTAAATGAAATCATAACAAACGACACGAACGGGTGTGGTTGAACATCAATGGGGCGATCACAACTGATGCAATGAAAACGAATAATTTGCTTTCGTAGACCGGCTGCCTCTTCTTCCGGTATAATATGTGTATGTTGTTGTTGTTGCTGTTGTTGATTCGTCTGTGGATCTTTCTTCAATATCACGAAACATGAAACAAATACAGACAACAATAAAACAAGAAAACAAATGAATAAAAATACTTTCACTTTTCAATACTTTTTGTACAGTGACAAGACAAGGGATTTAATTTAACAACAGTCATAATATTATTTATAAACTTACCGCTATTTTTTTCAATTTCTTCAATTGTTTCTCGATATAATCACGTAGAGCATCAAGTTCGGAACGATTTATTTTTTCATTCATATCAGTATTTATTTTATCTAAATCTTGTTTTTGAATATCATCCTTAAAAAAACAAAAAAGAATAAACTTTTTTCTTATGTCTTTAATGATTATGCTAAATGTATATACATGAATATTAAATTTCTGCATACAATCATTTATATTTTGTGATAATTCATTACAAGCAGAATTGAAATCTTTTTTCAAAACTCGATTATCAATATCACGTTTATCAGCTTTCTAAAATATAGAAAAATATGTTTTTTTTAATACATAAAAGAGATTTACTTTATCAAGTTCAGTATTAACAGTAACTTTATCAGCTTTATTTTGTTCTAATTGATCAATTAATTTTTTTAATCCCTATAAAGAATAAATTTGATTTTTATCTATGTATGCTTATATATATATATAGAAATGTTGATTTACATCAATCTCTTGTGAAGATAAATTTCCTTTATTAATTGTTTCTTGAACAAGTTTTTTGAGTCGATCAAGATCTTCACGTAAACGTTGTAATGCTGTTCGTAAATCTGAGATATCCTCGGAATTATCCGATCTCTATAAAAGAATAAATAGACGATATTATAATAAAAAATGATTTTATTTTTTATTATCAAATACCTGTAGCTGACGATCATCTTTCACTGGACTTTCCTATAAATAAAATTAATTAATTCAATCTTTCATTTCTTTTTTTTTTCTTTAACAAATATTTTGTTTGACATGCTTGAAGTACATATCAATCACTGATAGTATTATATAGTATTCATGTTGGAGAAGAGGAAAAAAACGAGCCTTTTTTTCTTTTTAAGTAGAATCGATGTTTGACTACTATCTACAAATGTGAGACCATCTGGTATAGTTTCATCATGCAGACTTTGTCGTTCTATTTATTATTGGTTCAACTAACTAACACAATGGTAATGATGATAAAGGTATTTTCTACGTGTTTTGTGTGCTATCTTTCTCTCTCTCCCTCCCTTTCTCTTAACATAGTCATGTTTTATGTTCATTTCTTTTTCTTCTTATCTCAGATAAATTACATTCATTTTAGTTTCACCTAAATAATCGTCATACACATTAACTATAAAGGTGTATAATCCTATCGTGAAGACCAGCATGATTCGTTGTTAGAATCAATTCGTATTATGCTGAGAATTTACGATATGAAATTCACTTTAATTGCGACTATTTTCTTATTTTTTACATTATTAAAATTTAGATAAACATTCGACTGTTTTTCGTTACTACCGTGTATATAAAAAATATTATTATGAATTAATTTTTTTCTAAAATACTTAACTACAATCAACTACTTGAATGTAAAAAAAAACACAAAATACGATTTCAACTATTTCCATGGATTCTCATACATATATAATAAATCTACGCACTTGTAGAAAAGAAATAAAATTGCATTTTGAAAAAAACAAAGTTTATTTTTTATGTTTAAATCGATTTACTTACAGTTCTTTTCGATAGAATATCTTGCAAATCACGTTCAAGTGCAATAAGACGATCAAGTAAATCTTCATGTTGATTTTTAAATGCATCAAATTCATCACGATTAAGTTTTTTATTCTGAAATATAAAAAAAAAGAATTTATTTGATAGAAAAAACGTTTTCTTTTACTTACTTCAAGTGCTTCAACTAAAGCTCGTAATTGTTCATGTCGATCATTTAATGTTCCTAAGTGTTCTAAAAGTTTAACAAGATTCTCTGATGGTAATCTTCCTCCTTTTTCACCAAATGTTTCCTTTACAAATAAAAAAAGAAAAGAAATTAAATGAACATAGAAAACAAAATGCGATATTTACTAATTTATTGAAAGAGAATTGATGATCGTGTGTTGAAGCCGTACCAGGTACAGCATTGTTTATAGACTTTTCTAGTGCGTCTCGGTTACCTGTTAATGCATCTTCTAATCGATCCCATGTGATAAAAGAAGATAAATCAGGCATTGGTTGAGCTTCACGAGCCTTTTTGGATACATCATCAAGACGATCTCGTAATGAGTTCTTCAGTGGAAGCAATAGAAATATATTTCTCATATAAATAAAAAATAACTTACAAGTAAATTTTGTAAATTACGAATTTTTTCATCTAAATTATCGACATCAGATTTTTTAGCCTTAAAAATAATGAAAATAATATTAAACAAAAGAAATAATCTTCAGGGAATAATATACCCAATCCTTCTTTTCTTTATTTAATGCATCGACAATATTTTTTAAATCATTCTGTTGTTTTTTAAGTTCATCTGTTGTTTGTTTAGCAGTATCATGAGATTCTCTTAAATCATTCATATCCGATATAAGATCTTGAAGTAATGAAGCAAGCTAAAATTATATATACGTATATATGAAATAAAGATTAAATTCATCTATATAAATATGTACTCGTGTTATTCCATTTTCAGCTGATTCAAGACGTTTTTCTAATTGTGTATATTGCCAAACTTCAAGTATAGGTCCATGACGATTTGATGTTTTAGAAGAATTATTATCATCAGATGTTTTTTTAGGCATTTGTTTAGCACGATCAATTAATTCAGAATTTGATGGTATTTCATTGAAAGCATTTAATTGTGATTCAAAACGAGATACTTTTTCTTCCAATGTTGTAAGACGATCTAAACTTCGATCACGTTTTTTACGTTGTGATTTTTGTTTTGCTTCATTATTTGTATCATCACTCTCATCAAATTGATTATTTGATCCATCATGATCGAATTTAACATGTTGTCTTGGTGTTGTTGTTGTTGTTGATAAAGCTTCTTTTATTGTACGTTGATCATGATCAGACATTGCTGGTTTATGATTAAATAAATTCATTGCTTTAAGCATTTGTAAAAGAAGAGTTTTTAGTACATTAAAATTCACAGCACCTGCCTCAGGATCTCCTAAGGACAGATGAACTAACTGTTCAAGTGAAAGTATATCAGTCATCTAGAAATAAAGAAATGTATAATCTTTCGTCTAAATCAATAAAAATTATTGAATGAATAATATGTAAAAAAGAAAAAGGGGTTAATTGATTATTCCAAATGATATTTATCAAATTTTTGATGAACCTACCGGTTTTCTTCTCCTGTCAACTATTTAGTTTTCTCTTTTGTCTGTTCTATTTTATCATAACGATCCGAGCCTATACACACATACATTATGTATATAAATCATTCAATGTTTTATGTGAACGCATGTCGATTTCTTGAAATAGAAATAATTTCTTTCGATAAGGTTTCTAATCATTCAAACCAAATGGAATAAACAACGACATTGAAAGGTTGACAAAAGAAATAGAAAAGCTTACTCTCATTCTTTCTCGGCGACGTTTTTCATTTCAGTTTTTTTTACTTATTGTTGTCGTCGTCAGTCGACTGACAAAACGCCAAATCTTTCGTCAGTTTTTCTTCTTCTTCTTCTTCTTTTTCTGCATTTTTTCTGCTCATTATTGTTACCTTTCCGAACGATACATACTTCATATGCGAAGAGTCTTTTCTTTCTTTTTACTTCTTATGCTAAATTTATTATTATTTTACTTAGAGAAAAAAAGAGAACAAAAAGAATAATCGTCATTGTTATGTTTGTTTGCTTTGTAAAATAAGATTTTCTTTTTTTCCTTCAAGCAACCATTTGCTGTTTCTTTGCCCATGGTTCGATCTCTATGGATAGGGAGTATAATTTCTAAAAATATTTGGTAGCTAGCGCCATCAGTAAAGTTCTTAAAATTATAATTTCAAATATTTTAAATGTTTTGACATTGTTTTACTAAATCAAAGTTCGATTTCTCTTCTTCGTCTCATAATCATAGCATATCTCCGAAGTAGAGAAATGTTAAGGAGATTAAGTCAATGTCGATCGGTTAGTGTATAAATATATTTGATTACTAAGCAGAACAAAATAAGAAATATGCAATGTAATGATTATAGTTGCAGAATATAACAAGAGAGAAAGATACAATCATTCATAAAAAGACAGATAATGTACGAAGAAAGCATAAATCATGATAACAATGGTATTCAATATTTTTTCTGGACAAGCTTCATTTTTGACATTTTTTAACAATGCATGAAAAGCATTAAGATATATATGTACTCGTATAGATAAGATCCATACTAAACATTATTGATCTTTTGATTTAGGCATCTAATTTCATACTGATAATTATTTTGTCTTAAAAATCATTTCAATACATACATTCTTTTAACTAGTATAGATTTCTCATTCTGATAATATTGCCGATACATGAGTATCTTCAGATTAGTGAATTAAGATGTTTGTTTTTTTCATATATAATTCTCTTTTCAATATATAATAGTTTTCTTAATAACAACAAATACATGTTTTCTTGTACAAACGAACAAATAATACAGTACATAGATACATAAAATAATCGCCAAAAAAAAATTTAGAACAGTTAAAGTCTTTCGTTTCGATGAGTTTATTGTATTAATTTCGTTCATTCAATTCGATACTAAAGACAGTAAAAATAAATCATAACTAAATATGTTTACTTTAACTTACTCAACATGATGATCATCTATGTCACTATGATGATTATTACCATTTGTTGATTTTGCTTGATGATTTTCAGTTACTGGACTACGTGAAAATCGTTTTCTAAAAATAATTGATTTTTCTAAATAAAACTAAGAGTAAGAAAAAAAAATCTTTTCTTACTCATTCTTGCCATTTGGTGAGCCATGATCACTACTATGAGAATCTGATTTTGATTCAGAACGATGACGACGACGACGACTATGGCGTTCGTCGTCTCGCCCAGAAGTTTTCGTACGTTTTTCTCGACGATTATCTTTTCAATATAGAAATATAATTTAATCAATTTATTTAAGTAAAATAACAACTACCTCTTGGTGATGGCGATCGTGATCGTGAACTTGAACTTCGTCGTCGAGTATTTCTACCTGATCGTCGATAACCTGGACTACGTGATCGACTTCTATAAAAATAGAAAGAGAATTCTATTAAACTTCATTTTTCAAATATTAACTTTTAGGGATAGATTTAAATTGAAAAGATATTAATTTGAGAATTTTTCTGTTGACCTTTATCGATTTATCTAGTAAAATGTATCTACTCTAATTACATACCTTTATCTCTTCTGTTTCTCTTGCCAAAGAACACAACTAAATACAATCAATCCACCCAATGATAGGTCAGAAATAGAATAGAAGGAAAAGAATATACAAAGAAAACAAGATTCGAGCACAAAACCAACTGAATTCATTTTCTTAATACGGATGCTGCTCCAACCAAATCATTCATATTAAACACCATTAATCATCAAACAACTAGAAAAATAATGAAATGTATATCGAGAGAATATAAAACATATCGAACACAACAACTCTTTCGATTCTGCGTAATTAAATTGCAACAGTATAGAAAAAAATCAAATTCTCATCAAAAAGTTTTCTTTCATTTCAAATAGATTACCTAGAATAACGACGTTTACTATATCGATCATCACTACGACGACTACTGTATGAATCACGATAACCACGACGATATGGAGGTGATGGTGAACCTAATAAAATAGATATATTTATATTTCGTTCGAGAAATGAATGTAACTTACGATAGAGTAAGGCATTGCGTGGTCGTCCTCCATAGTTTCTCTGACGAGCCCAACTCAAACCAACTCGTGAACCACCAACAACTCTAAAAGAAATATATGCTTAATTAATAGATGAAATGATTTATATAAAACATTGTAATGTAAATACCCAATATTATAATTATGTTTTAATCAATCAGATCTATAACATGTCTCATAAGTTCTGTTCACCTCAAGTAACTAAATCTAGACTGTTCTCACTAATTTATAATTCTAAACTAAAACTCATATGAGAATAGTATTCTCTTTCATTGAAATCAATAATACTAATATAAAACAAGATCGTGTTTAAAATTTTCTTTGTTTTACTTACTTTCCATCAACTTCTTTTAATGCACGTTCACCATCAGCTCGATGACGAAAATTAATAAATGCAAAACAAGGTGGATTAGAAGCAACCCAAACTTCATTCAATGGTCCATAGGGTCGAAAGAGTTTTTCAATTTCACGTCGACTAACACCCATCGCTAAATCAGATAGATGTAAACGATGACCACCTTCACCATTCTAATAAAAGTATAATCACAAGCAATAAACTTCTTTTGTTTTCTCGATAAAATAAATTCATACCCAATTTCGTGCTTTAGCTGTTCGACCTGAACTAGTTGAAGAGAGTGATCCTGAACGTGAACGTGAACGTGAACGTGATCTTGAATACGAACGATCTCGACTACGACCCATATTTTTATATAAACAAACAGATAAAGTAATCTAGAATAACCAACAAAGACTAGTCAAACTTGGTACAATACACAAGAACAATCAAAGAAAAAAAATTCTTCGTTTCATAAGAGTAAAGAAAACAAAACAAGACAAAGAAAAGTATAGTTCATGATGAAATTCATTGGTTCTGTATACACATTTTCAGAATATTAATTTCAATCAGATCTATCATCATTTTCTGCATATCTAAAATAAAAAAATAAATTTGATAATAAAATAAAAATATAGTTATTATTTCGTTAACCTGTGAACAACATTAGTTGCTTGTTGTTGAGGTGAACGATCTCGTGATGATGGTCGGTTACGACGTGGTCTTGAAAGAATAAATATTTAAATTCAATATTATCAAAATATTATATTTTACTTTGGTGATGATGATCTTGATTTTGATCGTTGACGATAATCACGTTTACTAGATTGAACTGGACTACGTGAACGAGAATATCGTCGTCGTCTATCATAACTTCTATTTTAATTTAATTAGAAAAAAAATTGAAATCAAAAATAAAACATTTTAATTTTACCTATCGTCTTGTCGTGGTGAATACCGACGCCGATCTCTTGATGAATTATAATCTCCTCCACCTCCACCTCGATATCGATCACCACCACCATTATATGTAGGAGCACGACGACCACCAATTGTACGTTTACGAGCAAATGAAACTCCAACACGTGAATTATCAATTAATCTAATAAAAAAAAGTCAAAGAATTGTTTAAACAAGTCACAAAATAAATAAACTTACTTTCCATCCATTGCTTGCATAGCATCTTCAGCATCATGTCGATGTTTAAAATTCACAAATGAAAAACAAGGTGGATTTGTAGCCATCCAAACCTAATGAATTAAAATAAGTTAAACGTATATTCAATTAATATTTTCTTTTAAATAAATACTTCATTGATTGTACCAAATTTCGAAAATATTTTTTCAATATCACGTCGAGATGTACGTGGATTAAGTGGTGATATATGTAAACGATAACCTGATTCACCATCCCATTTTGGTGCTTGAGCTGCGCGACCACTATGAAACAAAAAGACTTTTTTTAGAGAATATATTTCAAAAATGTTCATACGATGATGTTGATGACAATGAATTTGATCTTGATCGTGATTTGGATTTGGATTTAGATTTTGATCGTGATCGTGATCGTGATCGTGATCTTGAACTTGCTTCACCACGATTTCGGCTCATCTTTTATTTCTTTTTCTTATTTTATAGAAATTATCTATCTAGAAATAAAAGTCTTTCTCATGAACAGAAAAAATAGAATTGACGGACTGACATATGACAATAGGTTCAACTTTGAATGAATAATATACAATCAAGAAATGAAAAAGAATAGAGGTTGGACAGGTGTGATTATTAGTGATATTATAATCTATTTTTCATTCCAAATAATATGCGAACAGTGTAAAATTTAATTCTGACTATGATAATATAATGTACTTCAAAAATAATTTATTAGAGGAACGAAAAGAGGGCGCTATTATACAGTACATTTATCAATAGCTAAAATAATGTAAACATTTACACATAGAGTGTGAACAGGGAAATGAAATAAGAATTACTGATATAAATCATCAACTTTTTACGTATCAATGTATTCAAAATATTGTATAATTATCTTATAAATACAACACTAGTATTGATTAGCAGAAATAATATGAAGGAAGTGATGGCTAAAAATTGTGTAATCTAATATGTTATTTTAAATACGATATTGATACTTAACATGACTAGTTCATTATAAAAACCAACACTATTCACTAGTTTCATTCATTATCTTCATAGAGGGTAAGATATTTCAAACAGATACAAGCAGTGAAGTTAGATACTGATATTCATATATGAAATTTTCGAAATTGCTGACTTTATGAACGTTCTTTAATAGTTTGACGTGAATTAGTTTCCTTAAATAATATTGAACCAACATCTTGGGGCAAAATATTGAACTCTTATATCTGAATCGAAAATCTATATTTTAACAACATCATATGTATTCCTTAGTTTTATATAAATCGTTGATGTATGTCAATATAATATAGAAAAGAAAACTTAATCGTAGATACGTAAATTTTATCATTATAGAAGAAAGAAAATAGAAACTCCTATTTTATTTGGAAAAATTAAATACTCATAACAATTATATATAAGTGTCCTATGTGATGAATTGTAATTATCGTTAAATTAAAGGAACGATTTGCAGATAAGTTAAACAAAAACGTTTCCAGGAGAAGAACTGTCACTCAATCAATTCATGAAATGCCATATTCAATATTCTAAAAGCTTCAAATAAATAATTGAAAAAAAAATATTCATTTAGTATATAAATTTATTTCACGTCAACGTTTTTTTTTCTGTGGAGGAAAAATCATTTATTGAGATTTTAATTGAAAAAATACGTAAACAAATAAGAATTGATTTAGATTACTCATAAAAAAACAATCAAAAATGTATTCATTGTAAGCGATAGAAAAAAGAAAAAGAAGATTGTCGGAAGTTTGCCGGTGTTTTGTTTTCTGTCTCTTTCTGTGTTCATTATAAAAGAATTTAATAAAATGATCGTGATTGACAAAGAATAGTAAAGAAAAAGAAAAACGAGAATTATTCATTAATTATTCTTTGCATTTTTCTTTTTATTCTTTGTACTTGTTAACATAATCTAAATTTACTACTTATATTCTATTATATCTTGAAATAAACGTTTTTGATGAGATCATAGGATAAAAAAATTCTTCTCATTTTTTTAGATTATCAACATGCCTGAGCCAATTGCTGGTGATAGACAAGAAGCTGAATTAATACAGCATATTTTCTATGGTAAATTGGATAATTTACCGGGCCTTGCATCAAAAATTGTACGTATTTTTACTTCATCAACATTTACAGGTATAGTTATTCATATTTTTTATTATAAATGAAATAAAAATCTCTTTGGATTTTAGATACAAGTATGGAACGTAATTCTCTCATGCAACATACATATCCACAACTAAAAGAATATTGTCGTGAAAAACATGGTTTAGAATTTCAAGTAGTTGATATGCGTTGGGGTGTACGTGATGAAGCAACTGATGATCATAAAACAACAGAATTATGTATGCAAGAAATTGATAATTGTCAACGAGTTTCCGTTGGACCAAATTTTGTGGTGTGTATATATTCATTTTAATCTTTCCTAGTCAGATGCTATCATTGATTCAATATGTCATAACGAATTGAGTTGTGTTGATGATATTTAATATCAGAAACTCTGAGTAGCTAATTTTCTAACAGAGAATCATTATAAGTTGAGATTATTTACAAATAAAATGAAATTTACTTCATCTATAGGTATTTCTTGGTCAAAAATATGGTTATCGACCATTGCCAACAAAAGTTGAAGATGCTGAATTTCAAATGATTTTATCTGTATCAAGTAAAGAGGATGCTAGATTACTTAATCAATGGTATAAACTTGATTCAAATAATATTCCAAATTTATTTTGTTTACAACCAGTTAGTTCAATATTTACTAATTTTACTAATAAAGCACATCCTCGTCTTATGGAAGAAGATCAAAGTCAATGGTGGGAAACAATGGGTAAACTTAATCGTGCAGTACGTGTTGCTGCCTTGGAACTTTTTAAAGACGGTCGATTTACAGCATTTGATAATCATCGATATAATTGGTCAGGTTAGTTATAAATGAAAAATTTTCTTATTAAAAAAGAAAAAACTATACTTTTTTCTTATTTATTAAAATTTAGTTACTGAACAAGAAGTTGTTCGAGGAATATTAAATGCTAAAGATGTATTAGATCATACATTAGCTTTTTTTCGTCATATTGAAAATATAAATATTTCATTGTTACGTCATTCAATGAAATTTATTGATATTGCAGCCAAACAAATTGATGAAGAAGCTCAACGTATGTTATCTGATTTACGTGATGTTCGTGTAAGTAGAATAATTAATTTCAGAAAAAAGAAGAGAGAGAGAGAAAATAAAACTTTTCATTTAGGTACCAGCAACATTACCTGCATCAAGTATTATTCGATATACAGTACCATGGTCAGATGACGATGGTTTAAATAGAACTGTTCATGCTGATTATTTACAAAATTTTATTGATACATTTTATAAACGAATTGTTGAACTAATTGATCGTGGTGTCGGACAACAAAAGAGTTTATCAGCAAATCGGTAAAGATTGATTTATTGAATTAAATATTAATAATTATTTGGCAGGGTTGGTTAAATATATATACTGCTTACATAAATTTCACTAGGATCTTGTAACAATGAAATGAATTTTTAACTTTAACTTTTCGTTAGAATAAGACGAAATCTTAATATCTTTGTTATGTAAAAAGAAATAACATTTAATTTTGTTTACTTTATAGTGTCTATACTGAAATTCTTCAACAACTTCATGTTGTTAATAATTTTAGTCAAGATTTTCAAGGACGTGCAGATATTCTTGAGCGTGTACGTAATTATATTCAAGGTTCTTCAAAACAACCCGTAGTTTTATGGGGTGAAGGTGGTTGTGGTAAATCAAGTATGTTAGCTAAGATAGCATCAGAATCAACATCTTGGTTTCCATCAAAAACATGTACACCAATAAGACTTGTTCGTTTTCTTGGTACAACACCAGATAGTTCATCAATTGGTCCATTATTACGTAGTGTTTGTCAACAATTAAGTTTATTATATCAAGTACCAGATAATACAATACCCGTTGAATTATCTGCATTAACAAATCATTTTAAACGTTTATTAGAAAAAGCAACAGCAGATAAACCATTATGTATGTTCTTTGATTCGCTAGATCAATTATCATCAGCTGATGGTGCACATTCAATGTCTTGGTTACCACCAACACTTCCAAATCATGTTAAACTTGTACGAATCATTTTCTTTTGATTTTTTTTATTAAGAAAAATTATTTCTTATAGGTTATTTCAACATTACCTGGAATATTTAATATATTAAATACACTTCGAAATATAATTGATAGTCGAGAAAATTTTATACAAGTACATATATATATATATACATGTTGATAAATTTTATTTTTCAAATTTAGATAAAACCATTAGGTGAAGAATTAGGCAAAATTGTGTTAAAAGCTTGGTTAGCTCGACAACATCGAACAATATCTGATGTGCAATGGTTTGTATTTTCAAATGGAATATTTTGTTTTGTATATCTTTGTAATTCAATAGGTTATTAGTTCATGAAAGACTTACTGAATGTAATACTCCATTATATGTTAAATTAGTATTTGATGAAATTAAATTATGGAAATCTTATACACAAACACAAGAAAAAGATTTAGCTACAACAGTATCAACATCAATTAGTAAATTATTAGCTCGAATTGAAAATCAACATGGACATATTTTAGTTGAACATGCTTTATCATATATAACAGCATCAAAATCAGGTTTAAGTGAAGCTGAATTAGAAGATTTAATATCACTTGATGAAACAGTTTTAAATGATGTTTATCAATATCATTTACCACCTATTCGACGTATACCACCATTATTATGGACACGTATAAGAAATGATTTACCGAATTATTTAGTTGAACGAGAAGCAGAAGGTGTTAGTGTTGTTAGTTGGTATCATCGACAATTTGCAGAAGGTAATAATGATATATTTCAAGAAAATATTTCGTAAACACTTCTTTTCTTAATAGTTTCCAATGAACGTTATTTATCAAAAGAAGATGAACGTCGAACGTATCATTCTCAAATGGCTGATTATTTTCTTGGTATATGGGCTGGTTGTCCTAAACCATTTCAATTTACTGATAATCAAAAACGTATGTTTAACCTAACATCAACTGATGGTGAAGCTGATCGTAAAGTTCCAGCACAACCACTTATATTTACAATAAATAATGTTGCAGCAGAGACAACAACTGTTCGTTATAATTTACGTAAATTAAGTGAATTACCATATCAATTAATACGTGCACATCGTGTAGATGATTTATATACTCATGTATTATTTAATTATGATTTTATGCTTGCAAAGTTATCATGTATGCCTTTAAATTTATGTATTTTTGATTATGAAAGTTCATTTGAATATGTTTTTGACAAAGAAGTAATGATAACTAAATGAAAAATTTCTTTTTTTTTAAATTCAATAGATTTTTTGTTTCGTTTTAGGTTAAATTAATGAGTGATGCACTTCGATTATCAAGTTCAGTGTTAGCTTCTGATCCAACTAATTTAGCATGTCAAATTATTGGTCGTTTATTACCATTTTATACAACATGTCGTAAAATAGCTTCATTTATTGATCAGTGTGAAAGTACTGGTTTACAACATATGGGTCTTGTACCTGCTTTTAATAATTTAGCATCACCCGGTGGTCCACTTGTTTATTCATTAGAAGCTCATCAATTTGCTGTTTATGGTCTTGAAGTTGTTTCATCTGGTCAACATCTTCTTACTGTATCAAATAAATTTATTGTTTTTGATTTATCAAGTGGCGATATTGTACGAATAATTGATCCAAAAATCGAAGGTATTATGACATTTTTAGCTGTTGCACCTGATCAACGTTATTGTGTAACAACAACTATAAGTAATCAATATATAATATGTAATTTATTAACTGGTGAATTTATTTTACGTAATTTTCAACCACCTACAAATAATCAACAACAAGCAGGAGCCAGCATAAATAAACCTGCTAATAAACCAAATGCTGGAACACCTGCTGATCCTTTACTTGGTGCAGCTGTTAGCAATACTTTTTTTGCATTGTGGACTGCAAAAATGTATCAAGTATATACGAATAAAGGTATCAATGCATAATACAAACTAATGCACCTTTCAACAAAATTCATGAATATAAAGAGATGTCGTTGACATATATTTCTGGAGTAGCATGTAGCACTTTCTTCATAAAAACTATTGTTCTTCTTTGCAAAGCTTAGTAAATTTAACAAAATCGAAATTTATATTTTCTTCTAGGTGAATTACTTACAACTCAATCTACGCGTTATCAAATTATTCAAATTGAAGTATTAGAAGGACCAGAAGTCGAAATAGTTTGTCGTTCTGAAGATGTTAAGGATGATCAAGATGTAGCGCGTGATCGTATGACAATAGATTATTGTTTTGTTCCAAATACTAATCAACAAACAGAGACAAATGATAATAATCCACCACGTTGTTTAACTGGTGGTAGAAAAAATATTCATAGTGCACTTGTATTAACACGTGATAAACGACGTATGTATACATGTTGTGAAATAAATGATAATAATGTTGAAATGTATCTTAACAAACCACATCCAACTAATTATGCAACTGAACGTGTATGGGCATTTGATCATCAATTATATGAAAATAAAGATCGGTAAATTGAGTTTGAAACAAAACTATTTACTTTCTCTTTTCTTTTTTTTAGTGTATTTTCATTTATTTTAAGTAATGATGAAAATTATCTTATGGCAGTTACATTTAAAGGTTTTAAAATATTTTCATTTCGATCATATCTATGGAAAACATGTTTATTACCTGGTAGTGTACGTAATATAATGAGTGGTACAAAACGTTTAGCATATACTGCTGCATTTTCTCATGATAATCGGTATATATTCTACACGATATTCTAGTTCTCTTATTAAAATATCCATATCTTATTTCGATTTTAGTTATTGTATAGCATGTGTTAAATCTAGTGTATATATGTTTGAAATTGAATGGGGAGAATTAGTTGCATCATTTGATTCACATTTTGGTCGTATACTTGTTTTAAAATGTTTATCAACAGCTAGTGGAGGAAATAATTATATTATAACAACGGGTATGGATAAAACAACAAAAGTATGGAATTTACAAAATGCAAAAGAAAAATCTATAACAATAGCACAATTAGATAAAATTATTGAAATGATGCATATTTCAACAGATACACAAATTATATTGGCACAATCACGTACACAATTATGTATATTTGATATGAAAACTGGTTCTATATTAGGACAATTATCTGCTAATAAAAATGGATCAATTTATCAATGTACAGCTATGTGTTCAAATGGTTTATTTGCAGTATCAGCTGAATCCGGTAATCTTGTCTTATGGGATATTGAAGAGCGAAAACCAAGTTTTGTAACACCGTTAAGAAATATTTTTCAACTTCTTCTTCATTCAGCTGAAACAATGGTAAGAAGAAAATGAATTAGAAAAATCTTTCAAATAAAATTGTTTTGAAAAAATTTCCAGGTTTTAGTTTTAACTTGTGAAGCAGCTGTAGCACCTGTTCCAAGTGCATCCGGTAATACTCCTTCAAGTAATGTTCCACTTGGTCAAAATATTCTAGCAGTTTCATATGCAATACCTGATGGTGATGTTATCTATGAAATAATAACCAATATAAAACGTATGCATCATCCAAAAAAAGTTGTATGTACAGCCGATGATATGTATCTTGTTATTATTGAAGAGAAAAAGAATACGGAAGTTCTTGGACTCTATGATCCAATGACTGGTGAACATGTATATAATGTTAAATTAAATTATCCATCCTATAGAGATATTATTTCAATGGTTACAATACCAAAACAACCATATCTTGTTGGTTTAATAGATTCGGAAAAAGGTGTTGTTATGAATCTTCGAGATAAAAAGGTAAATATATATTTTTCTTTCAATGTGATGCGAGTAGTATTTTCTATTGAATCTAAAACTAATACCATCTTTCGATTATAGGTTCATATAACATTACCAAAATGGGGTGGTCAAATATCTAGTGATGGAAAATATGGTTTATATGCTCCAACTCGTGGTGGTTTAGAAATGTTTGAATTTCGAAATGGAAAAGTTGCTAAAACATTAATTGGCAAAGTAGCTGAAGGTGTATTTGATGTGTTAACATTTTTTACTCCAACTAATAATCATGTTATATATTATAATAAAGGTAAACGTACTATACGTGTATTTCGTACAGTAGATGGTCGACAAATTGCTGATATGAAATGTCCAGCAAAAGTTCGACAAGCTATTGCAACCCAAGATGGACGAGCTTTAGTTGTTGGATATGAAGATGGAGCTGTACAAGTATTTTTAATTATTGATCATCTCGAACCATCAACTATTGATTATTTAAAAAGTTGGAGAAAACGTCAATATGGATCACAAATAGAAGCTTTGCAACGAGAATTAACTGAAAAACAAGGTGAAATAACAACAACGACATAATTTATTTTTCATAATTTCTAACTTATTTTATTTCTGATACATATATATATTGTTTTGTTACGCTTGATTGTAATTTCCGGTTTATTTTTTATGAATAATAATCTTTATATTTTCTAATATCTATAAAAGAAATGAATTAATTATTCTAAACTCTTGGGTGCCACAATATAGAACGCATATTTTTATATGTGCATGTCCAATATTATAAGAAGGTCATTGTACTCCTTGCATGTTCGATTTAATTACATTTCAACTCTGTGATATATCTTTGTATAACAATAAAACAATTTAGATAAAAATACCCGACGTTTTTCTTGTAATTTGTTTTCTTACAAAGATGTATAGTGTGAATGCTCGATTAGTTCTTTCCTTTGTTTTTTATTATACGCTGCTAATAATACATTTCAGTTGTTTTTAAATATACTATTCATAACAAGTAAGTTTCTAAACATGTTATAGATCAAAGGATACGTTATTCTAAAAGTCAATATGTCAAAGGATACTCTTGTCAATTTCTTTTTTATCAGATACAATACATGCGTAAAATAATAAACAAAAAAACGTTAAAATAGTTTTTATATCCTAAATCTTATTCTTCCAGTCGAGATAAATATATTATAAAAAGCAATGTGTTTGTTACTTTCTCGATATAAAAGTATAGTAGTTTAAAGCAAACGACATATTCTATGTATATGCATGTATATTTACATCATAAAGTGAATAGACAGTTTATGTTGCAATGAAAGAAAAGGTCTGATAATATTTGTTTCTATATAAAACATGGATAAAGATCTATTTTTTGATTCTCGAGGTCATATATTAATTTTTAATTACAGTCTGACAATCACCTGGTTTTTTGTAATTTGTTTAATGTTCCGTCTATTTTTTGCTTTTTAACTAAAATAAGAAACAGTTATTTTTGAATCAATTTATTAAATTACTTTTTGTTTTTTACTATGAGACTATGTCGTCAATCAATCTTTTCCTTGTATGTGTAATATTCTATCCGTGCATAAAAACTAAACAACAAAAAAAGCATCTGATTTAAATGTCAAAGAGTTTTTACTGAATGCCAAGTAGAAAGTTGTTGTTTTTCACACTAAATTCATGAGAAAAATTGAGTTTCTAAATGAAATGTGGGTGGATTTGGGTAACATAACAGAGTACTCATACGTATCCACACCTACACCCGCAAGATATATACATAATCGAGTCGAGGGAAATTAAAAGTACTTGGAAAGAATCGAAATTACATCATCAGAAAACAACGTATGGAAAACACCTCAAAGCGACGGAAGAAAAGAACGATATATTGTGCTTGTGAACTGTATGACAGCATAGCAGAAGAATTTACTCAGTAAAAGTTTATTTTATTGTGCAAAAGTCAACTTCGCGAATAATTAGTACTCATAAAAAAACAGAAAGAAGTCAGAAAACATGATATATCTGTTTTACATTAAAGACTTAAAAACATTTGTTATTAGAACATGTTTACTCGTTAAGATTTTCTCATAGTCTTTGAGCTCATTTATAGATTTTCTTATTGTTTTTTGTTTCTTTTTTTAACGAGAGATAATAATTCTTTAACATGCAATTTAAATTATTTTATCTAGATTCTTATATTACATTGAAACACCTCTTCAATATAAATTACAAGTTCCTGTTGAAGGAAGACAAATAATTATATAATGAAACTTATTAAGTTATTTAGTTTCACATCACATTTTAAACATAACGAGTTTCCATAGATAGTTTTGCTTTAATGTCATGAGGTATATTAGAATAATAATGTAGAAAAAAAAGATATTTTTCAAGTAGCAAAATAATCTACAAAAAACAAAATTCTTCAGTTTAAACTAAAATAAGTTTGTATATGTTTCTTTTGCATAGTAGTGCCATCTTTCGTCCTCTTTGATTTTGCTCTAAATTAACTACGAATCATTGTTCAAGTCATTAAACGTCTGTAAATAAACATGTAAATATATGACAAAACATAATCGATTTCTTTTTTCTTCTTTATTAAAAATGTTTGATTAATTTATTAATTCAATTATTCATTTTTTATATATTTAATGATCGATAATCCATCATTAACAACGATTAAAATGACAGAAGATAATTCAAATGGTCATTTTAATCCTCCATATAGAGCACAATCAACATCACAACTTTTAACACCTGATTCAGCTTTTGTGAAATCAATATCATCAACACCATCACCTGCTTCATCAACATCATCTCTTGTAATGTCAAACAGTCCAAAAAATAGTTTATCATCATTTTTAAAAATTCCAATGCCAAATCGAAAATCAACTGTCACACAACCAGTAGAAGATCGTTTTATTATGACAATTATTAAAAGTCCATCCACTAATACACAACGTATATCGTCCAATTCTGCAAATGATCTTGCTACATCATCAACAACAACAACAGCGACAACAACACAACAATCAATAACAACAATGAATGAAGACGTATCAAATAATAGTAAATTTTTTAAAAGTAAAGTAACAGCAGCATTTAATCATATGAAATATCGTAAGTTTAGAAATTAGAATCAAGATAAATTCTTATTTTTTTTCAAATTTTCTATCTAGGTTGGGTTGTAAGAATGCGACCAAATTTTCGAACAAATGAATCACCAATTTATTTTCTTGGAAAAACATATAATGGAAAAGATGGTAAATAAAACAAGAAATTTTACTAATTATTATTCTACAGTATTCTAATAAGAATGAGTCAGAATAATGTTTATTTATTTATTTTAGAAACAGCATATGATGACATGCCACGTCCGCATAACGAACAATCTTATACCAGTTTTTTAAAATCTTTTTCACAACGAATTTATCTGTCATATAGAAAACAATTCGAACCATTAAACGGTTTAACACGTAGTGGTGATCCGATAACATCAGATTGTGGTTGGGGTTGTATGATACGTTGTGCTCAAATGTTACTTGCTCAAACTCTACTTATTCATATGACAAATACAATTAGTTTGCCTCATTCAAATATTCAGATAGCCGATAAATGTAATATTGAAAGAAAAAGAAAAATGATTTATTTTGTTTATTGTTTAAGGTCCACGACGAAATTCAATAGAATGTTTTCGAAATTCTAATCGAACAAATCGACGAATCAAAATTTATACTGATATTATTCGATTATTTGGAGATTATCTAAATGATAAATGTCCATTTGGAATTCATAAGTGATATTAAATCATATAAAAAATCAAAACCTTGTTTATTTATTTATTTTTTACTACAGAATTGTAGAAATTGGTACAGCACATGGTATTCGTCCAGGTGATTTTTTTGGACCAGTCAGTGCTGCTCATTGTTTAAAAGAAGCTCTTGAAACAGCTATTGAATTAAATCAAATATCAGATAATCTTCGAGTTTATATTAGTCAAGATGCAATTAGTAAGATTTCATTTTCTTTCGATTTTATTACTTAATTTTATATATATAGTTTATCGACAAGATGTTGTTGATCTATGTACAGCTCCATCTAATTTAATAAAAAAGAAATCTCCCCCATCTACAAATGAATCAACAACAAATTCGACTAATAATAATTTATTAAGTTGGACAACATCATTACTTATTCTTGTACCATTGAGATTAGGTTTAAATGAACTTGATTTGATTTATGAACCTTATTTAAAAGATGCATTAAAATTAAGTCAAACAGTTGGAATTATTGGTGGTAGTCCTCGACATGCTGTTTATATACTTGGTTTTCAAGATGAAAGTTTTATTGATCTTGATCCACATTTTAGCCAAACAACTGTTAATGTTCTTGAAGATACTTTCGATTTAACCGTAAGATATAAAAATCAATCTTTAATATATTGTATGACTTTTCTGTTTTCAAGAGTTATTCATGTTCATCACCAAAAAAATTAACTGCAAGAAAAATGGATCCAAGTTGTACATTAGGATTTTATTGTAGAGATAAAGCAGATTTTGAAATGTTTTGTGCACAGGTAATTTAAGAAATATTTATTTCAACAAAATAACGAAACAGATTGAAAATTAGAAGATTTTTTTGTCACTTGAGAAAAACATATTGATATAATCATTATTAAACACATTTCATATACTAATTCTCAAGAGATTTTTTTTCAATAGTTGTTCATAATACTATATTAGTAATTTTTTATTTATGAATTACACAGGACTAGTGATTATTAATAAATCAATGAATAATAAATTGTAAATGAGAATGAATAATAATTTGTCTTCATAAATATATTCAGAATATGAATTATTATTTTTTTTATGATTTTAGTGGAATCGTATATGTCATATAGCAACAGATGATCGACGTCCATGTCCAATATTTCGTATTGAACATGGTACATTTCAAGAAAGTCATACTCGTACATTAAATATTGATTATTCATCATTAAATGATGAAGAGAATGTTTTTCTTCGTGTAACGAAATTATCATCATCAGGAGGTAATTCACCATTACCATCAAATAATCATAATTCCAATCAATCAAATAAAAAAATGAATTCATCAACACATCAATCTTATGATACATGGAATGATAATGGAAGATTATTGAATGACAATACAACGAAAACGAATCGTACTAGAAAACATTCATTATCGGATGATTATGTATTTTTATAGTTGATGAGAATTCTTTTTTTGCCTTATTATTTCTAGTCAATGTTAATGGTACAAAGAATTCTTTTCTTTTATCGAGATTTAAAATCTTCTGTAAATTTTTCATTTCTCTGGCTTTCTATATATAAATTTATGTATACATGTATATGTACGTTTTTCTTTCTCTCTCTCTCTCTTTCATTCTTTTTTTGGTTGGTGAGTGGGTGCTGTAAGATATAATTATCTATGTATTCATATGTCCGATTTTTAATTTATAAGAATGAAACATTGATATTAGTTGTTGTATTTACGGACTGTTTTTTTTTCGTTTTAGATGATTTCAACATTGATTATTATCTTGCAAGTATTCTATATTTTAATTAAGAGAATGTATTTTTCTAATCAAAAAAAAATTTTCTTTTAGCACTTTGTTAATTAATGCTGGAGCAATTATTAATGTTAACGTGTATTTATAATGAAAAAATCTGTCTTAATGATGAATCAAATTCTTTTCATTTTTAGGAAACGAAGAGAAGCTGGTTTTATTGCCGATGATCCAGGAATTGGTAAGGAATAGAAATATAATAGTCTACAAAGCGGTCTTTCTTTTTTTTTTATTCTTATGGAATGATCAAATAAGTATATGGTATTGCTCTGATGAAGCAGAAAATGAATACTTGAATCTTAGAATGACAAATACCGAAATAGGCGATTTTGTCAAGCGTTAAATACGAAGAAAAAATACATCTGTGAATGATGACTTTCATGAACCGACTATTTTTTTCTTCTAGAAAAATAATATATAATTTTTTAAATTGTGTAATTTTTACGCTATGTTTCATTCTTTACTTTTGACAAATAAATTTCATTTTAGGAGATAAAATACGTGAATTTTTGGCAAGTCTTCAATATTTTCGAGTATTCATTGGTCTTTGGAATATTCTAATTATATTTGCCATGTTTACGTAAGTATCTCTTACTAATAAAACTTTATGACATTAACTATTATTTATTATTTTCAAGTTTATTTGGTTATTGATTTATCATGGTCATATATTCAATAGATAATTGACAGGACAATGTTAAATGCATATACATATATGTTAATACCTGAGGTTCTTTTTTCTTTTGTTTGAAATAAAACGTTTTCTTTTAAAGTTTTATTCTTGTCTCACTTTTTTTTCCATAATAAATATTTATATCTTTTGTTCTAGAGAAATGTAACAAATGTATTGACACATCTGTGTCATTTTTATTGCATCACTATGGTTGAACTTTTTCTTCTTACTTAATATTTCATAAATTTAACTCCTTTTCAACATATAATTACTACTTGTCTTTCATCAACATATAAATTTGCTTTGTAGTTTTGGTGACAATCTTGTCGCTTATTATTTGTTCAATACATACATTCAACCAATAACTAAATATGTTCTTTTTTTTTTGTTCATGAACAGAAAAAAAAACAAATTTATTCCTTTCTTCTTTCTTCGATGAATGTACGTCTAATATAAGTCTTCCCATTCTCTTTCTTCTCATTTGTAATGTATATATATATATATATATATATACGACCTAGAAACAACGTCATTACTATCTGCAGAATGGATGAATGGTTATGTTAGTAACAAACACATAGACATAATAGTGATGATTATTAATCTTCATATAAACCTATTGTTAATATCAATGAAATAGAAGCTTACATATTTTTTTTTAGATTATAAATCGGATGTGTGTCGATGTCACCACAAACGTCAGAAAGACAAATGGTGACTGTACCACCATCATATTTGTCAGATGCCGAAACAAAAACAAAAAAGATACAATCTCATCATCATCGTCGTCGTCAAAAATTTTGCACAACACAACGTCTTCCAGCTTTATTTGCTTGGCTCCTTTTATTAACTACTTCATTTGCCTATTGGATATGCATTTTCCCACAAATCCTTCTTCTTCTACCAAAACTTTTACCAATTTCAATTTTACATTGTGTTTTATTTGTTCTTGTTTGTGCAAATTTTATACTTGCAACATTTATGGATCCAGTAAATGATTCTAATAGAATTTTATAACAACCTATCATATTTATTTGTTCTCTAGGGTATTTATGAGCAATCATTGAAAAATGAATATACATCCGTCAGTTCTTATACTCATCCAAAAAAACGAAAAGGAGGTGTTGATGTCAATGATAATGATGATGATGACGATGATGATTTTGATGAACCACAATCACGTCTTATTCGTATTAGAGATGGTAAATTTTCTTTTTTTGATTATTAATAGGTTATATATCTGATAAAATATCTTATTTAGGATCTGTTTATCTAAAATATTGTCGTACATGTAAATTATTTCGCCCTCCACGATGTTCACATTGCTCTATTTGTGAACGATGTATTGATGTAAGTTCAATTATCTGACTTGAATTAATTAATATTCGATTTAATTATAATAAAAAGACAACCTTCTATTCAATTGTTTTGTTTTTATTTTAGACCTTCGATCATCATTGTCCTTGGTTGAATAATTGTGTTGGTACGTAATGATTTATGATCGATAGGAAACGAGACAAAATGTTCTCATTTTTTAGGATATATTTCAAGGTATTAAAGAATCATATAATAGAACTTTTTCTTCTCTATAAAATTATTAACTTTGATTTTTAAATATATTCCACATTTCAACAAACAATAGAAAACGTTTGCAAAGCAAACGAGTAAAAGTTTAAACAAAAAGTTCATTTTGTAAATAAATAAAATTTGCATAAATAACAGATGCTTTATGAAACATAAGTTTGAAAAAGTACATTTATAAATAAAACTCTGCCAGATGTTAAATATATATCTTTTATACCTGAACAACCCCGTCAAAAACCTTTTGAATAATCTTCAAATTATAGAATAGACAGAATCGCTATTTGCTAATACTGCATACTTTATATAGAGAATAAAACGTTCCACAGTTGAATATCTATTAGATTTTTAAAATCTTGAAATGAGATGAATATTTTGTTTTATTAATTTATGCATTCTATTTTAAATATTTTCTTTTTTGAAATAGGTCGCCGCAATTATCGTTATTTTTTTCAATTTTTATTTTTCCTCTGTATACATATGCTATTACTTTTCATATTTTGCCTCTATTATGTTCTACATGATCGTCATCATAAATTGCTTACACCAAATTTCCTTTCAATCTCATCAAACACTCATTTACAAAAAAGACAACAAGATTATTCATCATCAGTCTTCTTAAATAAAACAACATTTGTTGGTTTTTCGGATTATCGATTTATTGTATGTATTGTATTACTTGTTCTTCTTGGTCTTATGGCAATACCAATAGGTGGTCTAACTGGTTTTCATATCTATCTTATATCACAAGGTCGTACAACAAATGAACAAGTAACGGGAAAATATCGTATACAAAATGATGTATTTAATCAAGGCTGTTGGAAAAATTTTTGTCGTACTTTATGTCAACCATTATATCCTCGATTAAGATCTCCGAAAACTAAACGATATAATATTGATTTATTTGAACAAATGGCATTTGGAAATATGAAACATAAAATACCAACAACTAATGAAGATGAGAAAAAGAAAATGGTTTATGAAGAAAATGGTAAACTAAATAATATGACTAATGTTCAAATCAATCCAATAGATGAAAGAGGTTAAAAGATACTTGTCTTTTTTCAATATAAACTACTAGGCTAAAAATGTAATAGACGAGTTATGATTTGCGTTAAATTCTTATATTTAGTAGAACAACTAGTAGTTAATTATGAGAAGAATTTCATTTGTAAAGATTCACATATCATTATAGAACGGTGAAGCTATTAAAATGACACGGAAATACTACAAAATGAATGTGCACTTGGTTGATATAGAAACCTAAGAATAGAATTTTAATATTTCAGACATGTCTCATTAACTATAAACTATATGAACAAACTGTCACTACTTCAATAAAGACGGATGTTTATCATTAACAATCCATCAAAAAGAATAGTTTATTGAACTGTTTGACTCAAGCACATAGCGCAATAAAATTATTAAGATTTCTTCTTTTAAACCTTGTTGTAGTACTACTTTCTTACATGAAATAGTATTGTGCTGAATGCTTTAGTAGATAATGAGATTTTACTTTTTGTTCATCATTGATAATAATCAACAAATCTTTTGAACAATTTCACAAATATTCAAAAATTGCTTGGGAATAAACAAAATATGAGTTTATCTCTACATCTCTCTCTCTTAGATGCATGTGAAAAGTAATTAGTTTCGCTTGATTAATAAACCAAATAATCATTCAATAATTTTATTTTATAGTTCGTCAATATACTAATCCACTTCATCCTGCTCAACAAAAAGTAAAAGAAAAAACAAATTTTATTTTCATTCTATTTTTATATTTTACTGTTTAATTTAAAGCCTCCATCAATAGCATCATCTGCTTCAGTTACATCTTCATCATCATTCCAACCTGTTAAAAAACCTTTATTACATCAAACAAAAAAGCCCGAATTTGATTCATTACGTCGTAGTTTATCAAATATGTCATTATCATCACGTTGTTCATATGATAATGTTGATGGTAATGAAGATGATATTCATCAACCATTACCTTATTATGTTAATAATCCTAATAATAATAATAATTCTAAACAAATGAAAAGAATTTATATAAATCAAAATTCTGTTCAAGCTGACAATGTATCAACAAATAGTGCAATGACATTACGTACAGATTCTTATCGACAAGCTCATCCATTACAATCATTTGCTTATGATTATCCTAAACGACCCTTATTACCTCAATCAGTACAAAGTACTAATCAACAAAGTCGACGTAAAACAAATGGAAATAAACATTATGAAATATCTGTTTAGAAAAAAAGAATTGAATTATTTCTGTGATTATCATAGATATTTATTTTATATTGTCAATTTGTTTATTAATAGAATTTTTCATTAGAAAATAAAACTGTATCAGGATTCTTGTTTTTGTTGTTATTATAATTTCTTTCAAAGGGGGAAAAGAAAATGAACTTATGTATGTGTACGTGTGTTTGTGTGTATGTATATGTATTATGAATTTTTGTTTTTTGTTTGATACTTTGTATTATACAAAAATGAAACATTTTTGGTTGTTGTTGTTCTTTTTTTTTTTTTTTTCTCTTTAAAAAAGAGACAAAGAAAAACAAAACTCTTTACTTGTTTTATTTATTTATTATTCTGAACATCTATCACTACATAATTTACATTCACATCGTACAGCAGAACGATATTTAACTGTTTGTAATCGTTTATTTTCACATATTATTTGAGTTTCGAATGACTTTATACGATTTGGTGAGCAACAATGAAGATGATGTTTATGTCGATAATGTAATGGTGTATATTTCCAATCATATATGAGAAAATCTTCTGAATAACATTGACCACGACATCGTGTAGTTTTTATTGATATTGAATTGTTCGAACAATTCTGAAGATATATTGTTTCGTTGTAAGATTCAACTTGACAATAATGCATTAGTGGAATTTTCGATGTTATTAAAAGAGTTAAATGTATTAATAGAAAAAAAACAATAAATCTTCCAGACATCTCACTTATTAAATGAAACTAGGTAAGACTATTAAAAATAACGTTAGAAAGAATTTTCTTTTTCAATTATCCTTAAGTCAAATTAATTCATTAGTTCATCTTATACGGATACTAACTTACTTTCCCTCATAGATTATTATTTGATTTAAGAGACAAATTCAAATACATTCATCATCCTTTTTTTTCTACTTTATTTCGTAGCCAATGAAAACAACAACAAGAAGAATAATGAAGAACAACTATAGTAGTAATAGTAATAGTAGTACACATATAGAAGAAGAAGAAACAGACAGAGAAACAGTTGTATACAAAAAAATAGAGAGAGAGAGAGACAAGCGCGAGTTTTAAGTGTTCAAACATCTTTTTTTTTCACATACAAAACAAGAATGTCATTCTACAACAATATAACAAGTAGTACACAGAAAAAAATTCTGAACTCGACAGAAAGGATAAGGGACGGTCAGAGATTTTCTTTTTTTTTTGTTAATTTATTCTTCATCTTCTTCATCATCTTCATCATCATCGTCATCATTATCTTCATCCGATGATTTAGATTTTGATGCCGGTTTCTTTGCTGCACCTTTCTTTGGTGATGCCTTTTTGCTTGATGAGGCTTTTGCTCCACCTTTGCCACCTTTTGCTGGTGAACTACTAGCTCCACCACCACCACTTTTTTTATATTCAGCAACACGTACTTCATATTTTTGTTTTTCAACAGCAGCCTTTTGTTCATAACGTTTCTTAGTATCGTCACTAAACAAGAAAAAAACAAAGGATTTAATAATTTTTTTAAATTATTTTCCTTTTTTCTTACGTGACTTTTTTCCATCTTGCACCAATTTCTTTCGAAATATCACCAACTGATAATGATGGACTCTTTTTTTTTATATCCGGACGTTCATCTTGTGAAAAAAGAAAAAACGCAGATAATGGTCGTTTTGGTGCATTTGGGTCTTTTGCTGCTTTTTTTGATGAACCAGACGTACGAGGCATTATTTAATAATAGATTGAAGATCGTTGCAAAAAAAAATATATATGTGAATATATAAGAATCTACAAAAAAGAAAAAAAAATTATATATATATATATTATGTTCAGGAACATCGTCAACGAACTAACAAACTGAACACTAACTATCGAATAAATACGATCATTGCTCTCTGTCTCTCTTTCTCTCTCACTTCTCTAGATAAAGACTGCCAAATAAATGAATGAACAACGAAATTAAACATAGAGAAAGAGAGAGAAATGTGACCCAGTCAGTCAGTGATGTTGTTTCTCTTTGCTGCCTAGCTCTAAAAGGAAGAATCGACAGCGAGAGAAAACGCACACACATGACGTATATATGTGTGTGTATATGTGTGTATGTCTTTGCTTTCTCGTCTCGCTTCTTTTTTTAAATATGAAGCGCACGCTGTAGCGGTCGTGTATGTGTGCAAGGAGCTTTGCTTTGCTTTGCTTTGTGTGTGTGTGTGTATGTATGTATGTTCGTCTCCGTCTGCTGTGTATGCGATGGCGAATGATGATTGCAGCAGCAGTAAAATGTGTAGAGAAAAACGCGCTCGCAAGCAAAGTGCGAGAAGCACAATAGGGGCCCTTATGATGCGTTGCATATAATAGTGTATGTAAGGAAGAAGGAAAAGGGAGGGGTAATGGTTGGTGAAAGAGAAGAATAATCATAAAGACACCACGACAGCGAAATAGCTTGCTTGTGTGTGTGTGTGTGTGTGCACGTATATACGAAAATGTAATAGCAAAAGCAATTTTTTTTTTATATGAAGAAAAAAAGAGGCAAACATGATGAAAGTTAATTTGTTATTTAATGGAAAAAATGTATCAACGAAAAGAAAAAAGAAAAAGAAAATCTATTTTAATTTTAAAGGCCAAGAAGTTCATTTATAAGATAAAATAAATTTAATTTAATTGTTGAACTTTAAATTAAATAATTAAAATATTTATTTAATATAATAATGAAAAGAAAAAGTCAATTTTAGTTAATCAATTCTAATGATAAAAGCATGAAATTTAATATATTAAAGTAAATATTTTACAATTGAATTATTTTAGATTGTATTTTAATTGAGAATGTCAGCATCCAAGTCATTAAAACTTGTTCTTGTAACTGGTGCAGCGGGAAAGATTGGTAAATATTTTGCTGAACATGCAAATAAACAAAAATATAAACTTCGTTTAATGGTTTATATTGATTTATTAATAAATTAAATCTGTATTTTTATGTATATATAGGTACATTCAATTCATGAATCCGAAAAAGTCGATCCGTTAAAACCATTTGGTGAAATTATTAAAGGTGATTTAGACGAGACAGAAACATTGGAAAAAGCATGTAAAGATATTCATACAATTGTTCACTTGGCTGGTGATCCTGATCCAAGTGGAACATGGGATTCATTAAAAAAATCAAATATTGATGGGTAGTAAAAAAACAAAAATCATCGGAAATTGTTCAATTTAATTTTCTTTTTATTATTTAGTTTATATAACATATTTCTCGCCGCAAAAAAAGCTGGTGTTAAACGAATGGTTTATGCTAGTTCAATACATGCTATATCTGGTTATCCAAACGATGTTCAAGCTAAAACAAATGAACCACCAAATCCAGGAGATCTTTATGGTATTTAATAGAAGAAACATTTTTCTTTCTTATTATTTCTTTTAAATAGGTGTCACAAAATGTTTTGGTGAAGCACTTTGTCGTTATATGGGTGAAAAAGAAGGTGTACCATCAATAGCTGTTCGTATTGGAGCATTTCAAGAACATGCATCTGCACAAAATAAAGATTCTTTAAATATGATGGATGCATGGTTATCTCAAAGAGATTGTGTACAATTACTTGAAAGATGTATTGATGCACCAGAAGATTTAAAATTTGCTATTGTACATGGTTTATCACGTAATACATTTAATCGAATGGAAATTGAATCAACACGACAATTATTAGGTTATGATCCACAAGATAATTTCTTTGAAGAATCAGAAATTTTTAAAAAATTGAGTATGACTGATGAATTAGCTGAACATAGCGTTGAGTATGTAGAAAATAATAAAAAGAAATTTAATCTTATAATTATTTTTTATTTTGTTTTTTTAGGGATGATCGACAAAAGTCTGGTCTACGAGATAAATCACCAGAGGATAAGAAAAAAGATAAGAAAAAATAGATAATCGATAGAACGAAAATAATCAATACCCACCGTTAGATTCTGTTTACGAATGACATTATGGGAATTTTTTTTAATCAAGCTCAATAATGATAATTTATCTATTCAAGCAATCTAATTTTACAATTTATAGACTAGTATATTATAATCATGCTGCATTTGTTGTTTTTGTTTTGATATAAATAAAATATTAAAATAATTGACTTTTTTCCTGCACATTTAATAAGATTGAAACATCATTTGTTCTATATCAATGCTATAAATAATTATTGTTATAACAAATTATTCAGAAAAAAAGAAATGATCTCGTAGTAAAATGTCATACAAATTGAAATTTAATAAATATATAGTTTTTGTTTATTCATTTGTCTATAAGAAGACAGGTAGATGGATTTAATAGAAGAAATAAGGAGAAAATTAGCGAATTGTCCAAAAAATCTATTCTGACTTTGAGCCCGACCTGAAATTATGTGCTCCCATTAAAATGGTTCGTGAGCTTTGGTGGATTATGACGAATTCTAATGTATTTCGTAGTTGAAATATGTGTTGAATTTGACGGATTACAATTCGGATCATTTTCACAAACGTTTTGGTAATCTTAATGATTGAAGTACTAAAATCTGTTCATCAAAACCAACTATTTTCGCATGATGTTCAAGTATAGACGATCGTCCTAATACACAATATTATTGTTGAATAATCATTTATATTTGGATTATCTTGTGTAATTGTTTTAAATTTTGTATCAAAATTTGCAAGAATTCATTTAACATTAGTTAATAATACAGTAGAAAGTAACTTATTTTGTTTACCAAATAAAGTATCAAGATCTTTTTCAATTGATATTGTATATTGAATTTAATTTAGACTTTAATAATCGTTGATCTATTCTTTCATTAAAAACGCTATCTTATGACGTTATTGTTTTTATCGAATGTTCTTCATTTATTTCATCATCTGCTGTACCTTCAATTAGCTTTGGTTTATCATCATCTTTTCTATATAAAGAAATTTCTAAAGAATTTTCTGGAAGAGAATTTGATTGACTTTTATTTAAATCATTTTGTTGTTGATTGTCAGAATTTGATAATGTGAAATCTTTTTACTAAGAATATTTAATAATGTACACTTATCTTTTTTATAATAACATTAGATTTTTCCAGATTTACTTATTTTAAACAAGACATCTATTAAATATTCATGCATTGATATTCAAAGAAATGTGTAAATAATTTCAAATGACTTTAAGAATATTAAACTAATATTTCATAGAAATAAAAAAGATTTGTGAAGATAATACCTGCATATACAAGAATTTAATCATAAAATTCAAAAAGATATGTAAATAGAAAATTACTGACTACACTGATATGTTACAACATCTGCAAAACTGTCCTTTCATATAATTCTTAGTTCTTCTTACGATAACTAATAATGTGTAAGTCTTATTAAAATTTTAAAATATTTTTTTTATACCTTTGATATATTTGCATCAAAAATAAAAGCTTTCTAAAGTTTTGCTACTGTTTGTATACAAATTAAAACTAAAATAAGATAATTAAACGAACGTATTTAATTGATTTAACCATTTATCCATCAATAAATTATCCAGAAGCACGTGCTATAACATATTTAGTCAATTCTTTTCCATACATTGTTGAACTAATTTTAATATTTAAAATTTTTTTTTAATTGAAGAATTTAAACCAAAAACATCGTTTTTATTTAATATTGTATACATATAACCAATAAGACGATATGTAGAAATTTTATTAATTAAAACTGTTGTGATGAGTGATGATGTTAAATCAAGTTCAATATTAACTTAATCAATAACAAATAATGATATTTATATATTTATTATAAAATTCTTTTAATGTACCTTTTCTAACTGATATTGAAATTTTTAATATAAATTTTTCTAATGTATTTAAACGGTGTTCAAAAAAAAA